>CABHPQ010147041.1:0-43074 GCA_902168405.1 Peromyscus aztecus
TAATCATTCCATTTTCTCTTCCTCCATATAGTTCTTCTGTAAGTAGGGAGAAACAATTTTATATCTTTTTAAAAAATTTCTTCCAATGTTATTCTCCTTATCTGTTATTTTTTCTAGAGATTTAATGCTATACAAATCATTGTAAGGTCTTTTGCTCTTACAGAAAGCATTCCCATAACCTGCTACAGAAGATCTCAGCGTCCTGATGCCTGCACGTTTATTATCTTACAGTTTTAAAAATCCGGTACCTGATGGGCTCCATTGTCTTCTGTGCTCCGATCTGCTTCAGGTAGCATCTTACTGACATGGGGATATTTGGCCAAGCTGGTCATTATTTTAGCTGGCAGAGTTCTCACCTGGGTATAATTGTTGATTGCTTTTCTTGTCTGGAAGCATGCATAGTACCTTTCAATGAAAGCTACACAATAGGAAGGAATCTTCCATTTCAGTACTATTTTGGATTCTCCATGTTCTGTGACATGAGTCTGGGTTGTGTTCAGCAATAGGGTCTTACTCTCACTTCTGAAGGATAATTCAAGGAAAAAGAGAATAGATTATGTTTTGTGGTCTACAGAATCTCACCAACTAACAACTCAAAAGAAATATCTCATCCCTGGCACTAGGCTTTTAACACTTTATCCCGTGTCTGCTGCCTTGTTATCTCATGGTCCTTTTATATCCTACTCAAAGTCAGTCATGGCAATTTATGTCCTTAAACTTGAAATCTCTCTTACTATCCCTTTCCCTTCACTTTCATCTTTCCAGTGTCTTTCCTTTAGTTTCTGACTGACTACAGAGCATATGTTAAGAGTATAACACACAGAAGGCATTGCCATAACATTTCAAAGTGAATGAAATCAATGGACCGCCGTTCAGATTTTCATGTGATTAGAAAATGAGATTCAAATGTGACAATATGTCTGCTAGGGTGACTGTAATATACAGAAATGAATAGAAAAGATACTGGCATTCTTTTTCAAGGCATCATCCTATTCACTATATGACGTTCATGTGCTACATTCCAGTTACAAGGAATACAACTTTGAAGAACATTGTAGGAGGGCTGAGAGCACAGCAAGTGTCTTGAAGTCAAAGTTTGTAGGCACTCTGATACTGACTGAGATTCTGCTGATACTTACTTGGTGACTTCAAGAATGCTGTATAATCACCAATAGATAAGCCATCATTTTCCATTTATAGTGCAGATCTCACAATATTCCATTCACAGGGTCATGGTAAAGACCTGTGTTTTACTGAAAAGGCACTTTTCCAGTGCTGAATCTCATCCTCCCTCTTTGCCCTGGTGTTTTATCTTCATCGCTCCTGGGGTTAGTAATTAACATGAATCCTGATTGAATGGGTATATTTAGGCTGTTTAAACATTGTGTGTTCGGCTCTATCCTTTACTTAACAACCTTGTATTGCTCTCTTTATTGAGTAAGACTCTCCTAGGAATAGCTATTACTGTTCACTCTTTTGTATGAAGATAATATTCCCAAACACCTGAAAATCAGTTTGCTCTGGAAAACTGCAAACGGAACACCTGCTTACACTATCCATACGGGATGTCTGCAATGGCTCATATTCTGGAAGCTCATTTTGCTTTGCACTTTCTATAGATGTTATGAGTTGGGAAAATGTGCATTTCATAGAAACTTAATACCTTCCTGTAGCTCAAGTAGGTAGAGAAAATATGAGGAAACTGATAATTTTAGCACCTGTGTTTGTTTAATTCTACGGAAATTAACAACTGGTATCTGTTTGTTCTAAGAAAAATTATAAGTTTTGGTTCAAAGAAAATAAATGAGGTTCTGCTTAATTCCAAATTCCAAAAGTTTTACATGAGGTCCTGAATAATTAATAAATATTCCTCAAGGATCCTGTATGAATCCCAGGCTACATCCCTATTCTAAACATTATCTTGATAAAGATCTTGTACAAAAATTCTAAACTTTCAACAGATGTCCTTTAGTTGTGGTAACTAATGAGACATGCATTTATGTGACAGGAGTTAGAACTGCAAATCTCCATAAGAAAGAATATTGGAGAATAAGCAGTACAGTTCAGTATTGGAGATAGACTTAATAAAATCAAAGGTTAATTCCACTATTGTTATAAAGAGTCTCATTAAGGATTTATTTTGAATCACAGTAGAGTGCTATCTCACAAATTGTGTGCTGTACAATCAGACATATAACCGAGCTGCTTATGTGTTGACTATTAAAAAAAATATCTCTTTTGTGAAAACTCAGTCACTTCATTTTATACTAGTCTACTATCCCTCTGTGTTTCTAAGCATATTAATGCATTAAAAAAACCCAAAAGTTATGTGGGTAGGGAAGAGGGAGAATAGAGGAAAAGTTAGAATAAGGATGAATATGATCAAAATATAGTGGGTAAAACTCACAAAGAACTAATTTAAACAAATATTTAAAAATGGATTGGGATAGGAAAAGTATATTTTGTCTTAAAACTGTATCTGTAAATACATGGAATAATTAATGGTGGCTAGTATTTTAATGAGTTGATAAAATCCAATTGATAGAAACCTCTCATTTAGCCTCAAATACAAATGGTTATTATAAATATTAAATAATCAATTTAAGAATGTTTTTTAAAAAACTCATTTTCTTTCATTTATAAATGCTTTTTTTTCATTTCTTCATTGATAAAGCAATTTCCTTTGTCTAAAATGATGGAAAAGACATAGTTCGCATAAAGCTGAAATTTTGATTCCTGTGATTTTTTTTTAAGTATTGAAAGACAAAAATTGTATTCATTAAAAGGTGAATACTAACACAACCTAATACAATTCTGAGGTTTTGATATTTGACAAAAGCTGTGATGGATGAGCTCATAGGCACCCAGAGACCCTCAGAACTACCTTCACCTTACACTTCAGTATTTTCAACTCATCCATGTCATCTATACATCCAGTACTAGCACTAACATCCAGCTGGTGGCTCCTTCCCTTTGATTCTTTTATCCTGTTTTCTTTTTAAGTTTATTTTGTTTGATACTTTTGTGTTTGAATTGCATCAAGGTATTTTAGTATATTCATTGTATAAAGTATGGAGTTTGATAATGATTTTTTTAAATTTCTTTGAATTTCTGGGAATAAAGACAACTTGATCATGACACATGATTATTTTAGCAAATTGTTTAATTACATTTATAAGTATTTTGATGGAAGTTTAGCATTCCTGAATATTGGAGAGTTTTACTTATAACGTTCTCACCTTTGCTTTTGCATCCATTTTCTTTTTTATGCTTTCCCACCATAGCACTACCGGCTTAGACAAATGAATTTAGTAATATTTCTTCCCTTTCTGTTATATAGAATAGCTTGAAAAACACTGGTGTTAGTTCTCTGCTTTGGTTTTTCAAAGGTTTGTAGAATTCTGCAGTGAATCTAAAAAAGGCCTGATTATTTTAATTATTTTGGTGAAATTTTATTTACTTTTCAATATCATTGTTCATTATTAATATGTTCAAATTGCATATGTTCTCTTGGTTTGCTTTTAGTATTTATATGTTATTGAAATTTATTATTGAACTATCCATGTTATGTAAAATAAATAAGGAAAAAACTTTTAAAGAATTTTAGAATCAAATTCAGTATGAAAACACAACATAGATATCTGCATCTAATATCACACTGATCATCAAATCTTCAGGTCAAACTTAACTCACAGCTCATCGCTTAAACAAATCCTATAATTTCTTGTAGGTTTGTAACATTTTCAAGAAGTATGTCTATGTATGATAAAGTATGATTCTATGTTATTGAAGGAATAGTACTACTCACCACTCTTTTTATCATTATATTCAATTTATTTGTCTTCTCTCTTATTGTTGAAAATAGTTTATTTTTTCATACAATATATCCTGACCACAGTTTCCACTTCCTCCACTTCTCTCAGCCTCCCTCTACCTCCCTCTTTCCCTGATACACCCTACCCCTATGTTTCCCCTCAGAAAAGAGCAGGCTTCTAAAAGAGAACAACTAAACATAATTATTTTTTTTGTTTTTGTTTTTTTGTTTTTTGAGACAGGGTTTCTCTGTGTAGCTTTGCGCCTTTCCTGGAGCTCACTTGGTAGCCCAGGCTGGCCTCAAACTCACAGAGATCCACCTGGCTCTGCCTCCCGAATGCTGTGCTTAAAGGCGTGCACCATCACTGCTCGGCTCTCATAATTCTTAATACATATTGTTTCTTGATATTAGGATAACTCAGTTCTTATATATACTTTTGTTGAAAAATGCCATGTATTGGTAATACTTAATAAAGTAAAAGGTAAGTTTTTACTTTAAGTAAGTCTCAACATAATTAGACTATGTTGAGAATACCAAAGTCACATATGTTGGCTAGTTGTATGTCTAACTGATACACACAAGTCATTTGGTAAGAGTCATTTGGGAAGAGGGACTACCAACTGAGAAATATTAAGGCATAGTTCTATTGGAACCACACAAATATTTTATTGTGCAAAATTACAGGTTAATTTATTTTTGTTTCTGTTTTGGAGAACAAGTTGATAGTTTGTGCTATAATTGACCACATGCATACACCTGTGAAACAATCTAGGAGTTTCTTCTCCCAGTTATAAATCATCACAAAAGGTGTGTCTTTGAATACACAGAATATGCACTGTATCATTAAGAGTTGCCAATAATTAGTTACTTCCTACATCTTCATTAAAACTAGAATACATGAATGGAGTGTGTGTCCTATTTGGTTTTTGTCAGTTTGACACAAGCCTAGACATATGTGGGAAGAAGGAATCATAACTGAGAAAAATATCTCACTAAAAGCAGCCGGGGTCAAGTTTGTAATTCATTTTCTTGATTAACAGTTGATGTCAATGAGCCCAGCATCCTGGGGGTAGTATAAACTTCTGCACAGAGGTTCCTGAATGGTAACAGAACACAGACTAAATGAACTGTGAGGAAAGTCAGTGAGCTGTATTCTCCCATGTCCTCTGCATCAGTTCCTCCATCCAGGTTCTTGCCCTTAATATGAGTTCTGACTTTCCTTTGTGTTAGCACAGAATCTGAGAGTTGTTAGATGAAATAAATCATTTCTTCTCCTTGTTGCTTTTGGCCATGGTCTTTATCATAGCAATAGAAACCTAACTAAGATAACCTACATCCTCAAAGGGCAAAAAAAAAAAAATCAGTTTATATATTTCTGAAGAATATTTAAAAGAAAGGTTTATAGTAGAAATCCCAGGTACTCTCAATAGTTAGCTAAGAAACCATGAGAAACAAAAAATTAGAATAGTGAAAGTAGCAGATAGAGCCATTAATAAACATTAGACATTATTATTATTTTTTCTTTTTTATTTATTATTTATTTTTCTATTATCAGCTTGATACAGCATAATTTTTTCCCCTGAATGCCGTTTATTGAAGGAAGGAGAAGGTCTTAAATACCAGCTTACAGCACAATGGGAGAACCCTGGATGGCAAAAGTTCGCTACTGATGTTTTACAATCTTGTATCTAAGCTGTTAACGTCCATTATGCAGGATACACAGACAAGGATCTTTCCTTAAGCATTCAGGAGGGTGGAACCCCGCAGGGAATTAGCTTAGGGAGGATATCAAGGTCAAGGTCAGCAAGCAAGGCAACAGTTACCCAAAACTGGGGCCAGGGCCAGACATTATAATTAAGATATCATGAGATAAATATAAAACTAAAGCTGTAAAAACTTTACTAATCAAAAAATAGAGAAATGCCCTGAGTACTTTAGGAAATAGATGGAAGATTTTAAAATAATGAACAGGAAACTTGAATACAGATCAGTGGAAAATACTCCTTTATAGCACAGAGTGAAGAACTCTAATAAATTACTCTTTTAATCACCCCAGTAGGATACTATCAGCTTTGTAATATAAGTGGAGAGAGAAGATAAAAATTTCATGAAAATAAGATGGATGAGTAGGTCCATTTAGACTAAGAGAAACGGTCAATTTTCTAAACGTTTGGTAAGGTAAAAAACAAACAAAAGGATAAGAAAAAGAAAGTAAGAGAATAATTACTAATAAGATTTGAGACATATCAGGGCTAAATGTCTGAAAACTCATAAAAAGTGCTACAAATTAGAGAGAAGAATTGCATTTTACAATTAGAGATTGTGACAAAAATCACCATTGGCTTGTCATCAATGAATACTTAGCCAAAACAGTTAAAAGTGTGTGTTTTGTACATGTAACTACAGTGTGTGTGTGTGTGTGTGTGTGTGTGTGTGTGTGTGTGTGTGTGTGTATGGTGTGTTTGAACTTACTTAAAGGTATAATGCAGTTCTTCTGGGTTCATCTTCAGGATGAAAGGAATATTCAATGAAATTGTGGATGCAAAAAGAAAAACTCTTCCTGAAATGTTTTACAGTTTGCTCTGTATAGTGAAATGTTTATGGATGGACAATCATGTGCCTTAGCAAATAGAGAATAGTATCATTACACAGGAAAAGTAATTTTTATAATAGAATTGCCATGTCATCTCTTTAAGTCCTACTTCTGTAAAGGTCACTATCCAAGAATACACTAGAGCTATGCCAAGAAATGTGCCGAGGGAAGCAATTGCTGGGAACTGAAGAAGCACACCTTAAGACAGTTGCCTGTTTCTAACATTCCTGCCATTAAACAAAACAAAAAAGGGAAACATGTTCCTCATGGGTCAATTTATCAGGATAATAATAACATCATTAAGTGTCAGTTTGACATCTCAACAAGATGGGAAGGAGATTATTAGTAGTATGTAACTTCACTTGCAACCTTATATGGTAAGAAATTGTGGCATGATACTAGAAAAAGAATTGATATGTCTTGTTGTGAAAGAGGTAAAGTCTATTGTGCTCTTGGTAAATGGTTCAGAAAAAAAAAGCATGCATAAACTGAGTGCATGACCTAGAGATGTTCAATCGCTTAAAACTATGTAAATGTTTACAATTTTAATTTATGTACAATGTATTGAGACATGTTGAAATGTTTAATTTTGTTGTGCTATGTAATGAAGTAAAATCAATTCTTTTCTTATTTAGAATAAAAATAATTACTGGGTTTTTTTGAGCCCCAAAATAACTAATTTAGTATACATAAAATACACCATAATTAATAAAATGACAGGAAAAAGGCTTTACAAAAAAATCACATGCATATACTAAAAATACAAAATATGGCCGGGCGGTGGTTGCGCACGCCTTTAATCCCAGCACTCGGGAGGCATAGCCAGGCGGATTTCTGTGAGTTCAAGGCCAGCCTGGGCTACCAAGTGAGTTCTAGGAAAGGCGCAAAGCTACACAGAGAAACCCTGTCTCGAAAAACCAAAAAAAAAAAAAATACAAAATATGAAGATATCTTATTAGTTCATTTTAATGGCTTATAAATTGTTGATCATTGGACTATTTATCTTCTGGGAGATATTTTGCGGAAAATCATCCTAAGAAAAATTTTGAAATGATACCTCAAATTAACAATAAAATGGAAATCAATATATGAATGGGCTATGAAATAAATTTAACACCTGGCCTATGGTTCTTTCCCTTATATTTGGGGATTCCAAAATAAATATCAGAACAAGATATACTCCCCTTGTAAATAAGAAAACATGATTAAATAATAGAAATATACTTATAAGTTCTTATCAATAAATGCACTTGGACAAGAAATGACTTTTCTGTCTGTCCACCTTATTGCTAACAAATATACACTTTAGACTACAGACAATAGGAAAATGAAAAACAGTCAAGTTCATGGGATTAATAATACAGAAAGTCAAGTTTATCTAACAAAATACACACAAAGCAAAATTTCCATTTCTTATTTATGATAATGTGAGAAAGAACAAAAACTCTGCTTCTGATGGGTTTGGCCTCCACATAAAAATGCTAAGTTAAATGTTTTTAAGATGTTCAATCCCTCCAATAATTCCTGAAGTTTGATGTTTGCTGTTCAGAAGTGATTTATGGTTAATGTGGGTCTATTTGCTAAGTCATTGTAGAGTACTATAGTTGTGCTGGATTAACATCTAAATTAACAATTATCATTGTAAATACAATACAGACAGACTGTTTGAGAAAAAAGATGATCAATTTAGCAAATAAATAGAATTCATACAACAAAGCGATTGCATATTGTGTGTGTAGATGTTTGTGTCACTACATACGCATGCATTGGTATTTCTTTGTGCACATGTTTGTGCATGCACATGATTGCCAGAGTTTAACTTCAGGTTTCATTCCTCAGGAGCTATCAAGTTTAATTTTTGAAGAAGAGTCTCTCATTAAATCATGGGACTCACTGATTGATGTAGGCTAGACAGCTACTGTGTTCTGGGAATCTGCCTATTCCAGCTTCCCAGTAACTGGATCACAAGCAAGCTCAGCCACTTCTGCATTTTAGTGGACCCTAAGATTAGACTTGGTTCTTGTATTTGTGAGTCAAGTATTTTAATATCTAAGCTATCTTCTTAGACATCCTTGGCTCTTTTAAAACGAAAATGTTTATACTTTGACATAGTCATTAATAGATTTTTGTCATTTTGAATATGTGCTGTACACCTGTCCATCTACCTGAGTATATGAATGAGTGATCTGTGTGGTGAGTGTGTATGTGGCAGGGGGTAAGGACAACATCAGATTTTTTGTTTTGTTTTGTTTTGTTTTTTGTTGTTGTTCTATTGCTTTTCACATTATTTATTGAAACATAAGAGCAAAGTGTCTAATTATATCTGTAGCTCACTGATTTGTCTAGCCTTCTTGACCAGCAAGCTCCAAGGATCTGCCTGTCTCATTCCTGCCCCCATCACTGGCATTACAGGCATGGCTATGACTAACAGGTGAGAGCTGGGAAGTCTCAGACAATTCATGTTTGCCTAGCAAGATTATTACTAGCTGAGTCATCTCTCCAATCTTATCAAGGAACTTCCTAAATAAAGTGAGAAATATATTCTAATACATACATATATTTCTACAATATACCTATGTATCTAATACGTATAATAAAACTATAAATAATATGCTTACTGCTGAAACTTGAATCAGGATGTTTGATCTGACAACTGCTTTCAAAACTTTACTAGACCTCATAGCTAAAACAAAATAAAATAGCATAAATACGGTGATTGAAAGAAGGAATTTAAAATCTCTCTGCAAAATTTTTTAAAATTTAGTAAGGAAATTTAACAATATCTTAGCATCAAGACTGTTACTGGAAAATAATTACAACTCTACACTCTAAGAACTTTTATAATTAATATGATTATTTTAATATAATAATTATATTATAAAAAAATAAAATGATAAAGAAGTCATTGATATCAGCATTACTATACAAATATTTGCAAAATAGTCTAAAGTTTTTCATAAGCTCTATCCTGATAATTAAAAAAATATTAAAAGGAATTAAGCAAAATTAATAATATAAAAATATTATTAAATAATATTTAAATAAAAATCTTCTTAGAACAAAGCTTTCAAATTTTGCCTATTATCAGTTCTTAACATAATATCTATAGGTTTAACGTAAATTCCATAAAACATAGATTCAGAAGTATAACATTTTGGTTATATTATAATATAATATATGAAAATCCATGTGCCTAAAGAGCCAATAAAATGAGATTTCTGGATTGCAATAACTAAACTACTATGAAGTTGGTACAGAAATGGCAATAAGATTGATTTATAGAAAATGAATCAGAAGAGACCAGAGATCCAAAGCAGACCTCTGCAATACATCAAACAAATATAATGGGGCACAAATAAGTTTTAACAAATGCTAATGAAAAAAAAACATATTTACCTTTACAATAAAATAAGTACCTTATATTCTTTATCAAGAATCAAAAGAATTTGTTCAGGAATTATTTGTAGATCCAAATACAAAAGCAAATATCATAAAAGATACTACAACAACTGTATTTTCATAACCTGCAGGTGGGGAATCATAGACAGAACATAAAAGCTATTAAAACAAAACTAACAAAAGAAATAACCTAATAAATGGGCTCATTAAACAGAGAAATTTGGAATTAAAATTTTAAGACTGTACAGATAAAAATAAAATATGTGTGATATACACATTTTCATATTATTTGCATAGAGAATTGACTAACTATAGTAGCAATATTTAAAAAAAAATGTGAGGTGGAGGAAGGGGTTGTAGGAGCCAGAAGGATCAAGGACAATAGAACACTGCCCACAGAATCAACTAATCAGGGCTCATAGGGGCTCACAGAGACTGAACTAGCCATCACAGTGCCTGCAGGAGTCTGTTCCAAATCCTTTGTGTGTGTGTGTGTGTGTGTGTGTGTGTGTGTGTGTGTGTGTATTTTGTGGTTGTTTAACTTGGTGTTTTTGTGACACTCCTAACAGTGATAGTTTCTCTGACTCTTTTGCCTGCTCATGGGACCCTTTTCTTCCTACCCTGTTGCCTGGTATGATGGTATGTTCCTAGAATTATTGCATCTTGTTATGCACTATTAGGTTGATATCCATAAGAGGGAAACCTGATCTTTTCTGAAGGGAAACAGAGGATCAGTGGGTCTGGGGGAGAGGGGAGGTGTGTGTATTGGGGGCACAAGGATGAGTGGAGAGAGGGGAGACTGCAGTTATGGTGTATTGTATGAGAGAAGTATACCAAAAAAAAATTCTCCATAGATTACTGTCACAGTTCTAGAGGTGGTGGGACCTGGGAGAATGGAGCCTAAAAATGAGGTGGATTAAAGTCTTATGCAATATCCAACTTTACTCACAACATCAGACAGTTTATACTCTGTGAGTTAAGAGGAGTCACATGAACAAAGTGTACAATCACAAGGAAAAGCCATGCCTGGCAGACCAGCTGCAGTGGTAAAAACACGTGTTTTTGATAGAGGCATGTAAGTA
Organism: Peromyscus aztecus; assembly: GCA_902168405.1. Classification (NCBI taxonomy): domain Eukaryota; kingdom Metazoa; phylum Chordata; class Mammalia; order Rodentia; family Cricetidae; genus Peromyscus; species Peromyscus aztecus. Next base: position 10,889 of record CABHPQ010147041.1, read on the forward strand.
AATAACAATAGGCAGGATGGGGAGTTGTAATCTAAGGAAACTCGCTCTGCCACACCGGGGAGGGGCACAAAGCATCACCTCTGAATGACTCCACATGTTTGAAGAAACTGAAGTGACAAGACTCTTGTCTTGATTTCCTGGAGTTTTCTTACAGGCATTCAGAATTCTCCTTAATGAGACTCTATTCTTGGGCCCTGTTCAGACAATGAAAATCATCCTGAGTTCTTCCTTCATGTACTCTTCATGTTTAACTTAATTAAACATAAAAATCTGAAAAATGACTTCAGAGAGAGAGAGAGATGGAGAAGAAAAATATCTACTAGCTTTTTTCAAAGTCTGTGTTCTAATTATTCTAAACCAATGCACTTCCCAAAATAAATTAAAATAGTTTTGTGAAAAAGAAATGAAATCATCAAAGTGTAACAGTCATGCTAATGGAAAACACTTGCTTCATAGAGCCTGTATGTCCTCCAATGATGACTAACAGGAGAATGGATGAAAAGACAGTGGTTTAACATAAAATAAAGGTGTACCTATTTGTAATTTAGTGAAATGGAAAAGAGGAATAAAGAAATAAAAGTCAAGTCATCAACTAATAAATACCATAACAACTAAATAATAATTCATTAAATAGTATAAATAATCCCTAAATACAAATTATTATATATTTAATATGACCACTAACTTCAATTTTTATATAGGCAAAAGCTACCTAAGGTGGAAATTATTCATAGCACATTTCCTTAGAGAGATAGGTTTCCTAAATGTAGGATAATTAAAAATTCCTTAGATTTATATGTCTTAACAGCAGTTGATTTAACATATATTCAGTAAATCTCATAAAAATTTAAGATAAGTTTCTTGAATTTCACTTCAGAAAAACGTAAAGATATCAAACTACAAAGAAACAAAATTCCAGCTGACAATGTTCATTCTGAGCCCTTCTGCTTGTGCTGCAGCGTAACAAAGAGGATCGATGGATGCATAGCAGACTGAGTAGGCCAAGACATTATAGAGCGATGGCAAGATAAAATACCACAGCTTCTTAACAGCAGATTTACTGCTCTTCAGTGAAAAAATTTTCAGGAACATTTTTACATATTATAGCAAAATAAAAATAATAAAACAAGAGTGGCAAGATTCTAAAATAAAAATTGATATTACATCCAAGAACATAAGTAAATAGTAGGATAATCATTATTGTAATTCATTATTGCATTTTATATATTTCAGATTGTTTCTGAATTTCATTAAATCATTATGTGTAACAATCCTTCAATTAGAAGAGAATATGCTTTTCAATAATTACAAATAGAACAATTGTAGTTCACATATTAACGTGAATGGATCAGAATATTAAGTAAAAAGCACAAGATTACAATTCTTCTAAAGACAGTGAAAGAGAAAAATCTCAGGATTTTTCTCCACACTCACATTTTCTTCTTCCATGGTGTGCAGTGAACAGTTTTGCTCTCCTTTGTCCTGTTCTGAGGATAAGGCTTCTGCCTTAGCACTGACCTAAGATCAATGGAGCGTTCAAGCCCCAGACAACATTTCTGTCACTAGGAATGGAAATAAGTCTTTAACCAAAAGAAAAAAACACAACAGTAATTACAACAAAATTCATATTATTGAAAAGTAGGCATATTAGGATTGGTCCATTGTGGCTAAGGGTTCAAGGGAAGTCAATCAAGGCATGGATGGCATGAGAACAGGAGTTTAGCTGGTCACAGTGCATCCACGTTTTGTAAATTAAGAAAATAAAATGAAAAATTCTCACTGTGAAATATGCCAGTATAAATATGAAGTTCCATGCTATGTGTTGGTAAACTGAAATTTCAAAATATATATTTGAAAACAACAAAAACAAAACAGACAAACAAAATACATAGTAGAATAATACAAATGAGCATTCCAAAACCCACAAGGAAAGAGGAACCCTGTTGACACAAACCCATAGAGGTGAAGAACCACATTTTCAAAGTGTTCTAATCCTCCCCCTTGTTGGGAGGAGATACCTGACAAGAGCAGCCTAAGGAAGGATTGGTTTGTAGTGGCCAAGGGTTCAAGGGAGGTCAATCAAGGCATGGATGGCATGAGAACAGAAGTTTAGCTGGTCACAATGCATCCACGTTTAGAAAGTGCATGGAGAAAACACTGTGCTCCAGCAGTTTTACTTTTTTATGCACTCTGAGCTCCTATCCCATAGAATGATGACACATACATTTAGTGTGGATCTACTTACCTTAAACTGAGCTAGAAAATCCCTTGCAGAAGTGCCCACGGATTTGTCTACAAGTAGATGCTACATCCTGTCAAGTTGGCAATAGATGTAAAACACCACAGTAGTTGACAAAGCACACAGTGTTCAACATAATTTATCACTAGGCAATTTCAAATTAAAACGCTGATAAGATATCCTCTTATGCAAATGGGAACGACTAACCTCCATACTGACAGTTGCAATTATTGGTGATGACAAGGAGCTATGGGAATGTCGCTTTTTCTGGTAGAAGTACAGGAAGGGATCCTATTTTAAAAAGAGTTTAGCAGCTTCTAGCAAAGTTCAACACATTCATGACTTATGACTACAAAATTGCATGCCTATGTGTTTACATCAGGTCAATTATTTTACTCAAATTCCTTGCACATGAGTTTCTAAACCCTAAATGAGGAACAAACTAACTTCACTTCAATAGACAAATGGTGACACTATGATAAATATATAATGTAAATTGTTATTAATCTCTGGAATCAAGGCATGGGAAGACACAGATGGGTGCTTTTGACAGATAATAAAGCTTGCCTTTATAACATAGTATGATCTTTGTTTGGTACCTTTATGCATGGTGGATTTATTAACAGTGTCTACTTAGATTGTTCATCATCTCAAGTCGGTATCACTTCTTTGAAGGAATCATGCAAAATTCTCTTTTATTGTGTAAAAGAACATAAAGAGATTTATTTCCAAACAGTATAATATGTAAGAGGAGAGGAGCAGTAAGTACATTAAGAGAGAAAATGATCATAGGCTGCTGCATTCAGGTGGTCATGATTAATAACAGAGATAAGAAAATCTGGGCCATAGTGAAAACTGAAACGATATGTTAAAGTCTTGTGACTTTTCTTTTACCAAATTCACATAATTATCAGAATCACAAACAAATAGCAGTTGTTGGTACTTTTAATATAGCTAATACTCTTCAAAATGTCCAGGATCATAAAAAGTGAAGCAGAAGGGAGGACTGGTGCTGTACAGAGTTTGGAATGTGAACTCAGAGAATAAACCATACCAGGTGTAAAATATCAAAAGAAAGTATAGGTTCCTAATAAGGTTTGAACTGCAGTAATGATGTCATCATTTTTAGCAAAGCATTACTGAGAATAGAACCATATCAAAACTTCAACAACAAAGCAAACGAGAGAGAGTAGACCAGAGTTTCTTTGCATTACTGTGTATCTCATACAAATATGAATTTTTCTGAGTAAAATCGATTTTCAAATAAATAGAGGGAATGTAGTCAAAGTATTATGATTCTTAGAGGAACCAAGTCCAAGTGTTTTGCAAACATCCTCTATGTATCTAAACTTTGTCATGATATCATTTTGATTTTTTTAAACTCATGACCAAAAGTACTCATTTGATATTCCCACTGTTAATAATTACTTTTGCTGATTTAGTAAGTTGCCAAAGTTAGTGGTTTGAAATAACACATACATTATTTTACAGAAATAGATCAAAATTCTTTTTATTTCATTCATTCAGTGTTAGAAGATGGTTTACTACAGCCATGGTGAAGTGATTACTAGGAGGACTCAGTTCAGTATGCAATTCTTCACATGGTTACTTGCAACTCTGTAGCACTGGTCAGAGCATATCAATTCTATTCTATGAACAAATTCCATGGTCAATACATTTCTTGCAAATATGGTACTCATGCTACATGTTACTCATCCTATATGTGCCTCTCTGTGCCATTTTACCTTGCAGCCAAATCATTTTAGGCATCATTCCAACTATCAAATATCTTCTGTGTTTGATCTCCTGCCTCACACGTTGCTTCCTCCAGTCAGAATATTTCCATTTTGATATTACCACTTAGATGTTATCCAAAATTCCATTTTTGAAAGTAAAGCCATATGATGAATTTGGGGAATTAGGATGAAATGTTGTCCAGAAACTGTGATTCTCAATTTCCAGTACATAGGTAAAGATGGGCATGGAATGGCTAACATGAAAATTTACATTGCTCTCCCTGTAGTGTAATTGCTCCATGTTTGCAAATTACTATTATTAATATATTCAAGTGTTCATTCTCTTGGCTAAGGTTTCCATTGCTATGAAGAGACACTATGATCATGGCAACTCTTATAAAGAAGAATATTTAATTGGGTGGCTTACAGTTTCAGAAGTTTAGCATTGGTGGAAATATTAAGGCAACTCCACTTAGTTAAAAGGGAGGTTTATTAGGGGGTTTTACTTACAGCAAATAAAGGGATAGGTTACAGGGTCCGGGAGAGGTGAAGTGCAGTCCAGCAGTGTTCTCTGGAGAACTCTGTTTGGTCTACCATTCAACATCCAGGATCACCAGGAACCAAGTGAGCTGGCACATCTGGAACTCGGGTCTTAAGGGCTCCCATCTCGGTCCCGCCTCAGGAGCAGGTCATAGGTAGGCATGACAGTTACTGGAAGCCTCAATGGGGGTAGTACTTCCAGATCAAAGCTGGAACAGCTGCCCACTACAGTTTAGTCTGTTATCGTCATGGCAGGACATGGCAGACTGCAGATAGACAAGATGTTGGAGAGAGGGAACTGAGAATCTTACATCTCGATCCACAGGCAACAGGAAGTGAACTGAGATACTGTGTGTGGCTTGAACATATATGAGACCTCAAAGCCTGCCTCCACAGTAACACACTTCTTCCAACAATGCCATACATACTCCAACAAAGCCACAGCTCCCAATAATGCCATTCTCTATGAGCTTACGGGGGCCAAATACATTCAAACTACCACACTCATGTAGATCCTGCTTTGTGTCTCATTATTACGTTATTTGCACCTACCCACATTCTAAGCAATATTTAAGCCCATGTATCTATAGGCTGTTATATTTTTCTGTGATTATATTTGTAATAATTATAATAGGACAAGCCATATTTTAATATTCAGTAAACTAATGAAGTACTTTATTATAATATTTATTATTTTTCTTTAGAAAATTATTCACATTTTCACATATGCATTCATGTTTATTTATAGGCTAGGAATAATATAATAATAAATATAATTTCTTTTGTGAGTGATTGTTGGACTGCATGGTTTATAATTAGATTTTTTACTTTCCTGTTATTTAGTCATAGTCAAATTACATAAACCCTTCACATTTTAAATACCTTCTCTCTAAATACTCAGAGAAATGGTAATTAGTCAAACTAATCTTGTTAGGGTATATTTTAAATTATATTTAAAACTCTTAGGATAGAGAAAACTTTTTTTTATACGTTACTGAACTACAATGTAGGCAGTGAAACTCATTTCTTTTTTCTTATAAGCTTGCCATTTGAATTCCAGTAGTTGATAGATGGACCTTTTATTGAATCCTAACCTTGCCATAGTAGTTACTTTAATAATTAAAAATAACTTGTTCCAAATAGAATTTGATTTGTATGTTTTCTTATAGATATGTTTTCAGCCCAAAGAAATTTTTAGAACATACATTTCGATATCTTTTTCTTAGATTTTTCTCTAGTCTAGTTCTTTTATTATCTTTTATTATTTAAAGTAAATTTTAAATGTTATAACATGCTACTAATATTATTTATTATTACAATAGTCTAATTATGAAGCATGTACATTTTGATATCTAGTTATTTTAAGAACTGTAATATGAACATAATTTTACAAAAATATTAAGAATCTAAGAAATTAATAACAAGTAATTTGAAATGTCTATAAATGATTAAAAAATAAGTAACCTCAACCTATACTCATGAAGTTAACCTGAATTAAATGCAGGTGCATGCAGACACACAGAAAGTCAAAATTTAGGAGGGAACTTGTCAGAAAGAATGGGTTTGGTGAGGGGGGAAAGAATAAGACAAGATAATGGGGAATTAGTAAAGCAGCATTATGTATGTGTATGAAGGTACGAATGTTTTACTTATTTTGTAAGACTACAAATACATGAATTAAAATTTCATATTATATGAGAATACACATGTACACACACACGTGCACGCACATGTGTGCACATACACACACATGTGCACGCACACACACACACGTATTACACTCTTTCCAACTCAAAGTCACAAATTAAAGGTCATAAATATAAAATAGAAAGTGTTGGTTATATAATGGAGTTTCATAATTTTTATCCACAAATACATGAAATTGGCAAATATTTGCTCAGTGTCTTTCTTTCCATTATGGAATAAAATATAGGCAGCGCTATGGTTACTTCTAAGTGACTGACTGCATTAGTCGCAGAGGAAGAAGCAGGGGATAGTTTGTAAATGACAAAATAAAAATAGTATAATTATTTAAAGTAACAAAGCAATCAAGGGCTTCTACCATATTAAAGTTAATCATCAATGACACCCAATAATTGGTGTTTAGTTATAAAAAATCACAAATCAATTGTTAATTTTCTGTGATAAAATAATGAACAAATATACAGTGGATGAAAATCGTGCAATGTGTTCAGCTTTTAAGTAAAATTTTGTATAAACTAATGTAACTGGTTTTATGTATTTAAAAATATATATCAGAACTCTGAAATAGGTAGTAAAAATAAAACATATATCAGATAAAATTCTTTAAAATTAGAAAAACATTCTAGTAAAAAAAAAAAACGCTAGAAATTGTCCAGAAATTTTGCTGGCATATTATGAAATCAGAAGCCATAAATTAGCATATATTTTATAGAGCACATACTTAAGGACTGGATGTGAAGAACTGGCAATTTTTTGCCACTGTACAATAATGGTAGTAAACAATTTATTTGTATTTTGTTAAAAAGACACACAAAAATAATTTCATTAAGATTTTTCCAAAAGAAGGATCAGGAACTTTTGGACAAATCCATTGATAAAGTATCAAGAAGAATACCAGTCAAATATTCATATCCACAAGTTACTTTAGGTAACATACAGGCTGAGATAGTTCCTCTATTATATAAACCAAATTAAAAATCCCCAAATATACCAGATTTTATTTGACTGTTTATAAGGTGTACCCTACACATTTCAGGAAGGTGAATCTGCTTATTGATATTTGGGGAAGCCCAGCAGCATTGTTACCATAGAAACACTGTGGTGAAATTGATGGCATTAGTTACTATACTAACAAGTAAACATAAGAAAGTAACTACTATTTATCTAAGGTATATGCACTGAGCAGCCCTTTAAATATTTACTGAGTCACACACTACCATAATCTCCATTCAGAGACCTGGAACCTGATTCACCAGAATCTAAAAATGTTTTTCCTAAAGTCATTGAGTTGTAAAGACATAAAATCTTAATCTAGACATCCCACCTCAAAGGTAAGAGTATGTTAAACACTCTTCCACACTCAAGGAAAATAAAATTAAATCAAGAACCATAACATGAGTCATGAAAGTACAGCTTTGTACATAAGCCTGAATTGAACATATACAACCAAGATGTTTACCACCACTTAAAATGATTGTTTCATAATATTTGAAGTTTAGGTTTTGATACAAGTTACAGTTTATTCTAAATGTTTGTAGTATGAGATTTCAGTACTCTTTTAAAATTGTGGCCATTTTTGGGATTTAAAAGTAGGAATGTGTCCCAGAAGGCTCAAGACACAGGGAACTGTCACACTTCATCTGCTAAAGTAATGAGGGAATTAAGAAATTTTTTTTGGAGAACAGTGAACATATTAATTAAAATATATGATATATATTGTATGTTATATACTACATATAAAAGCTCTAACTTATTTGCCTTAAGCTATATGTGACTTTATAGCACAAGTGCTTCATGGCAGATATTGATTCTAGAGAATGGATTGTAATGTAAATAGAACTGTGAATTTTCAAAATAAAAAATTACTTTTGAATATTCATACTGATGTTTTTTATAAGCAAAAATAGCTTATGTAGAAAAATTATTACTAAGTAAAAATAGTAGCCAGGTGGTGATAACACATGCTTTTTTTTTTTTTTGGGTTTTCGAGACAGGGTTTCTCTGCATAGCTTTGCGCCTCTCCTGGATCTCACTTGGTAGCCCAGGCTGGCCTCGAACTCACAGAGATCAGCCTGGCTCTGCCTCCCGAGTGCTGGGATTAAAGGCGTGTGCCACCACCGCCCGGCAACACATGATTTTAATCCCAGCACTCGGAAGCCTAAGGCAGGCAGATCTCTGTGAGTTCAAGACCAGCCTGATCTACAGAGTGAGTTCCAGGGCTGATGTTGGCTGTTTTATGTATGGATTATGACACCGAATCTCACACATGTGAGATTATATATAACCATTACACAGAAGAGAATACGAAATCAATCCTTGCTCTCTGATTCTTGAGCTCCTTTCTTTTCTTCTTGTCCTTCTGACTTTCTGTTCCTCCCCTCTCTCCCTCCCTTCCTCTCTTATCCCCTCCCTCCCTCCCTTGGTGTGTGTATCTGTGTATGTGTGTGTGTGTGTGTGTGTGTGTGTGTGTGTGTGTGTATGTGTGTATATGTTTCTGTGTGTGCATGTCTGTCTGTCTGTCTGTCCATGTAAGCTTCCCAATGGCTTAACCCTATTAACATGATCAAGAAGGAGAAATCCAAACATGTAGGCAATGTGGGGATTAGTCTTCCTGTCTTACTACCTACAGAGTAGGGCTAACATGGCAAGCACCAAAAGGATATGAGTTACTTGGCAAAGGGAAGAAAGTACAAATAACATCAAATAAGGATTCCTCAACTTTTTTAGTGTTATTTGATAGCTTAAATAAAAATAAATGTGTAACCAATCTATGAGATTATAATACCCTAAATGGGGAACTCTATGAATATACTATAAAGTAGGACCAAAATAAAAATATGTGGCCATTTTGGAGAAACTAGTTTCACTGACAGAGGACTTTAGGTCTACTAAAAGTAACAAGTTCTGAACAATGTTCATGTGACCAGTTGCTAAAAGATTGAACACATTGGTATTTTTGACTTGAATATGCACAGTTTAATTAAGTGAATTTAAAAATAATTCTCAAGCAATAATGACAAGCACTTGAAACCACCTCTTGAAAAGAGATTGTACTTTATGAGCATCAGAATATTATATTCAAATAAAATATTTCATCGTCCTTCTGCATTATCAATAACATTTCTCTTTAAACCGTCACTGTACCAGTATTAATACATCCATGTGGAAATGCTTGTTCCTACGTGGTTTTTTGAAAAGGCTTTAGATGCCTGGCTTGAATCCCACTTCATCCCAGGGTGGTCCTGAGAGGAGACAGGCTAAGAATGGGCAAAGTGAAATGCAAATCTTGAGAGGCAAGAAGTATAACAGAAAAAAAGACACGCCGGATATCTGTGGACAGTGCCTTTATTCAGAGGGAGCAAAGGACATTTATACCCTCGGATGAATGGCCAGTTGGGTCCATGCAGTGGTATGTCATTGGTTGTGGCATACTCAGGAACCAGGGGAGGGAATATCATAAGGTCATCTAGGAAATCCAGACTGGAATGTTTCTGTGGTCATATAAGCAGCAACCAGTTCCCTCTTGGAGACATGTGTTGCTACTTGCATCAGGGCTCATCCACATTCAGGGAAGTCTAACTGCTGGGGTCTGCTGGCACGTGGGCAAAGGAGGGAAACAGCGAAGCTCTTGATGCTCTCAGATTGAGAAAATCCAGGATTTTAAGCATACTTTGATCCATCGTAGCTTCAGACCAGCCCCATATTTAGAAATGTGAATTGTCTTTTAATGGTATTTTAGCAGTGATTTTAATTGATTCTCACTGTTGTCCCAAAAAGCAATATTTCATCCAAGAAGTAGCAACCTAACTCATCTAATAAGCACTCTACCTCATGGCTCATCCTAGGTGTCTATCATTAAAACCTAAAAAAAAATGGATGATACATGATATTCAATCATCAGGTATATTTATTAGTGTAACAACAGGGGATAATATTCAAAGCCATTATGGGTATTCTTATTTAAAATTGGTTATAATAACAGCACAAAAAGTACTAACTTATTTGCCTTAAACTGTATATGACATTACTGCACAAGGGATTTGGGGCATTGCCAGTGCTGATTATAGATAGTGGTGTGTGACTTAAGTAGACCTATGGATTTTCAAAGAATAATTACTTTTGAATATCCATATTGGTCTTTTATATGAACAAAAGTAGCTTATGTTGAAATAATATCAATATGGAAAAATAATGAGTTTGTATGGTTGATACACGCTGTCACGTGTATAGATTATCACGGAAAATATAACATGTCACAAATTATATGTGACAGTAAATGAAGGAAAAACTATAATAATAAACAAACAAAGATTAGTATTCAAAAACTTTCCAGATAATGCCTGAAACTAAATCTGTTCAGAACATATTTAGATATATTTATAATTATGTAAAAATTATAAAAAATGAATTATTAACATGAAAAAAGGGAAAAAAGTTTTAAAATTAAAGTCATTGAAGTTAAGAGGCAATCCTAATTTTTCCTTTGATTTGTTTATTTAAATTTTGTTGGCTAATTTTTGAAGATCAGTGTAGTCAAAACATTTAGCAAGCTTATGATACTTTGTGATCAACTTCATTATTAATGTTACAATTAATTTAGAATGATTCTCTAAAATTCATTGGTAGGTATGTGAAAGTGTTGAATTTTTAGTCATGCATTATAGATTTACTCTCTTTCTCAGGGATTGTGTGTGTGTGTGTGTGTGTGTGTGTGATGTGGAGAGACTTAAGGCTGATGAGCAGACTCCAGAAGAGGATGTTGGGCACTCAGCCCTATTGATCTTCACCTTGAGACAGGCTCTCCCACTAAATCTGGAGGTTTCCATTTTTTCAACTAGGCCAGCAGCCAATGAGCCCTGACTTATTTCCTGTCTCTGTTTGTAACCTCTCAGACTTCTGAATACTAAGGTGAGACACAGGTGCATCTGGCTACACATCACTAGTTACTGTGAGCTCATGACCCAAACTTAGGTCCTCATTCTTGTAAAGCAAGTACTGTCATCTACTGAGTCATCTCTTCAGCCCTGCATTTTTTCATAATAAAACAGTTTTATGTTGTGTTTTTGATGTAATTTTATTCTTAACACAGAAAGAATTAAACTATTCCTTCAGAAGAATGGGAAGTGAAAACCATGATATTTCTTATATTGTTAATATAATGCATTTTGTGTCATGATATAACTATCTATAGCAATATCATAATTTATATATATTATAGTATATGTTATATTATATTATATTATATTATTATATTATATTATATTAGTTTGGTTGGAATTTCCAGCTGATGTCTGCACAAGTCCGAAAACCCTGTCTGCCCTACATTGCCAAGCCTCGTTTGTGCTGAAAAGACTCTGAACAAAGGAATGGCACCAAAGTGCCCATTCAGGGACCTGTGCTGTGGAATGTTCTGTATGCTGTGAATGTGTTGCTCTGATTGGTTGATAAATAAAAAGCTGGTCTGGCCAGTAGGCAGGCAGGAAGTATAGGTGGGATACACAGACAAAGAGAATTCTGGGAAGAGAAAGGCTGAGGCAGGGAGATGCCAGTCCACCGTCCAGGGAGCAGCATGTAAATGGCACACAGGTAAAGCCATGGAACACATGACGACATATAGATGAACAGAAATGGACTGAATTTAAATGTAAGAGCTAGTCAGTGGTAGGACTGAGCTAATGGCCCAGCAGTTATAAATAATATTAAGCCTCTGTGTGATTATTTTATAAGCAGGCCACGGGACTGCAGGGCCCAGGCAGGACCAGAGAAACTTCTAGCTACAGACCTCCTAAGGTACAGTACTAACTCCTATATGGCATGTCTTCATCCCTTACCTAATGTCTATAAAACCTCCCTGCCTTGGCTTGGAGGCACAACTTCTCTGGCCTCATTCTCTTAGGCCAGTGAACTCAACGCAGGGAGTTGCTTTGTCCTCAATAGGACTGTTATTTTACTTGTAATTTGTATTGATATGGCTTACTGCATCAGTGGTGAAACTGATTATCTGTGGAAACTAATTATCTGGGAAAAAAAAAAACATCATCCATCTGTCTGTGTGTTTCTGTCTCTGTATGCATGCATATATTTTTCTGATTCTACTACAAGCGAGAAATCATCTTACTGTCTGAGTACATCAAAGAACTTCTTTGACATGAATGCTGTAATATATGACTCCTTGAATGTGTAATTGACATTTTTATTTCTGAGAATTTATATATAAATATATTTATATATAATAATTATAATATATATAATATATTATATATAAATACTTTATATTATATCTAAAATCTGTGGTTAGAACTTCCATGTTTATAATAATTTGATGATTTAGGTGAAGGGAATAAAATAATAGTAATTTGCTTTAAGAGATGAATATAGTGAAAAGTTCTGTGGCAAATGATAAATTGTTAATGATTGTCATGTGTTTGGTCTTGTGAAAGGGAATAAATGAGCTAGTAGAACTTTTATGTTTAATACTATACTTCAGATGCATGACAGCATGCCTTTGTCAAGAAACACAAAACTGCACAGCACAAATATTGATGTATAAAATGCATGATGTATATATATAATGAAGTTAGGCCTAGAGAGATGGCTCAGAGGTTAAGAGCACTGGTTGCTCTTCCAGAGGTCCTGAGTTCAATTACCAACAACCACGTGGTGGCTCGCCACTATCTGTAATGAGATCTGTTGCTCTCTTCTGGCATGAAGACATACACACAGCCAGAACACCATTTAAAAATAAAGTATTTCAGGAAGCCTCTCATGGTCTCAATATCCCTTGCTCATATAATCCCTCCTTTCTCTTACCAACTGGACTCCAGGAGTTCCACCTGGGGCTTGGCCGTGGATCTCTGCATCTGCTTCCATCGGTCATTGGATGAAAGTTCTATCATGACAGTTAGGGTGTTCTGGCCATTCTATCACCAGAGTAGATCATTCTCTTGACCATTGCCAGTAGTCTATTATGGAAGTATCTTTGTGGATTTCTGGGAACCTCTTTAGCACTCTGCTTCTTCCTATTCCCATGGGGTCTTCATTTATCATGGTATCTCTTTCCTTGTTCTCCCACTCTATTCCTGATCCAGCTGGGACCTCCCACTCCCCTAAGCTCTCTTTCCATCGACCCTTGCCCTCCATTATCCCCCCACCCCCAGTTTGCTTATGTGATACTGTTGCATTCTGCAGTGGCAGGCAAATAGTTATGACAAAAAGAATACTAGCAAAACAAACAAACAAAAACTATTTTAAAAGATTTATATTTTTATCTTATGTATAGGACCATTTTATTCATGTGTGCATGTGTACTATACATGCACCTGTTCTTTACATATGTTCATATGATATTGGAGCTGCAGACAGTTGTTAATTACCCTATACAGGTGCTGGGAACTGAATGATAGTCTTCTATAACAGAAGTGAATGCTTTTAAATGCAGCCATATCTCCAGACTTACAAAATCCAGAAGACTTTTAACAATGGTGAGAGTGTATCCAAAGGATAAAATGTAGGGTTGGCAATATGGTACAGTGTAAAAGACACATGCCACCAAGCCTGATGATACCAGCTGATAACCAGAAGCTACATGGAAGGAAAAGAAAAATGTTCTCAGACCTCTACACATGAGCAATGACACATTTACTCATTTATACATACACATATACAAACACACACATGCTATATCTATACATATATGTATATATGTATGTAGTTTATGCATATGTATATGTATATATGTATAGTCTGTGTGTGTGTGTGTGTGTGTGTGTGTGTGTGTGTGTGTGTGTCTGTGTGTATACATATACTAGGTACAAAAATTTTGGTCAGAATAGGTTTACAGACTTTAGACATTCAAGCTTTACAGGTTGGAAAATTTGTCATGACCAGAAGGAACCTAAGGGGTACAAGATGTAAATAGAATGTTATGCTGGAGCCATGACAATAGAATAGAAAAATGATATTAGATAATGATGCTCTTCAGCCATAAGCTATTGATTATAAGAATTATAATATTATATATTTGATACTGAGAAGAGAAACTGTTTTGAGTTCTTGCAAATATCTGTACTATCTTTACAATCTCCCATAAAAATAACCATATAAACAATTACAGACTTTATTATATGCAACTCATAACTAAATATTATATTTTAATACAGGAATATATATATGTATATGATGGTGGTGGTTTGAATAAGAATGATTCAGATAGGTTCACAGATTTGAATGCTTGTTCATCAGGCAGTAGCACTATTTGAAGGTGTGGCCTTGATGGTTGAAGTGTTTCACTGGAGGTGGGATTTGAGATTGCAAAAGCCCCAGCTAGATCCAGAGTCTTTCTCTCTTCCTTTCTGTCTGTGAATCCAGATGTAGAATTCTTAGGTTCTTCTCCAGCATCATGTGTGCCTGCATGCAGCCGTGCTTCTCGCTATGCTGATAATGGATTATACCTCTGAAACTGTAAGCAAGCACCAATTAATTGTTTTCCTTTATAAGCATTTCTGTGGTCATGGTGTTGCTTTACTGCAGTAGAACACCAGCTAAGACAATGATATCACCTACGAAATCATTGGTAGAGGATATTAAATTATATTGCTATGTTTTAAAATATACATGTCCTCTCTGATAAGAAAATATTTTAACTAAGTGAATAATTGCTTAAGACTTGAACTAGAGTCAAGAAAAACAATGACTAGTTTGACAAAACAACTTCAGAGAAGATCTAGTTATGTAGCAAATATCTCCTACCTGTAGAAACGAGGAGGCTGATGTCCAGAGTGGCAGGGAGAGCTCATTAATTCTATACAATGCCCCTTAATGGGTTGTTTGTGAGAAAACAAAGAGTTGCATTTGTGTTTAAAAGGCTGGGTTTTTACACACACACACACACACACACACACACACACACACACACAAATACAATAATCAACACAGTATCTTTCCCCATTAAATGTCCTTTAGATACTTATAGATATATTTTTAAAAATCTATGCATATTTGAATGTATATGCATATATATGTATATATAGGGCATGAATAAATGTGACATTTTCATAGGAAATGATAGAAAATTAAAGTAAGCACTTTGGTTTGCATGCGTATTTATTATCTATCCTATATCATCCAGTTCTCTAAAGCACTTATAATGCTGAAATGATAATAGTTTTAGTTTGATATGTTAGAATGATAAAATTATTTTAGTTGCTAATTATAGCCAGTTGCTTTAAAAATAGACATTATCATTTTGCCAAATAAGTACAAAAAAGGATTTTTAGTGGCTTATTCATCAAGAAATGATAAATGTCTGATAATGCATGCTTATTCTAACTTGAATAATACATAAAATACACAGGCATTTATACACTACATATTATTGAATAAAAAAGAATGACTATTATGTAAATTAACAAAAGAACAATAGTAATTTGTGGGGCAAGGAAATTCATACCATCGAGATCTCCAAATTAAGTGTTTAATCAATATACAAAGGTAGTCTTTGTCAGGACACTGAAGAAATAATTATTTTTTAAGGAAAAATGTTTTTTTTTATGGAAAGTTTGTTTCAAGATTACAAAGCAACAACTATTGAGCATTAAACTTCATGTAAACTTAAACAATTTTGATGAATTTATATTTATCACATCTTTCATATATTTTACATATCCACATATATGATTCATTGATGCTTGCAATTCATTGTACCAGTAAATTTGAAATTCTGTTCTGAATATATATCCGTGCCCATAATGCATAAATAAATAAATAAATAGATAGATAGATAGATAAATAAATAAATAAATGAATAAGCTATTATTTGTAATAGATATTTGGTATTCATTTTCAACTTAAGGGTTCCTTTTTTACTTTATTTGAATCTGGGAAAATTGGGACCCCACGCAGATTATATGCTGAATTAGATAGTCAAAGAGGCATATAACACTCATCATACAAAAATGTGTCCTATTTAATAACCATTAAGTGTTCTTAACTTAGCCCATCATCTGGTATACTACACTCTTTCTCTGAATTAACTCAATCAAAGGCTTCCTCAACAGGAAAGCTTTTAGACTAATCAAAAGGATTCATGGAAGACCATTTAATTAACTGTGACTTTGGAAGTCAGAAGTCAGAAATGGCATCAAATCCCAGCTTTATAAACGTGCTAAACATTGAATAAACTAGAATTTTAAAAATGCAGCTTCTTTCTGTCTCATAATCTGTGAAGTATGTCTGCCAATGATTTTTCAATAGTCTTGCTTCTTCCAGGGAATTCAATCACAGGACCCTTCAGACATTCCTACAGGAATGTATATGTGGCACTGAACTGAGCTCTAACAGACACTAAACCAAAATGATGTTCAAAAATGAAAAGATTCACTCATTACAAAACACAAAAATATCCCTCGGGTTATCCTTCATTCTCTTTTTCTTCCACAACTGAATATCACAGCCCAGGATAAACTTCAAGTATACTCATTATAAACTGTAAGTGGCAGAAACCTCTACCCCCAGCACTTGTTCGTGAAGCTCTGTGTGTAGCTTTCTATTATGCCAGCTTCTCACGGCTTTAAATCATGTGGTCTGTTTACAGGCTCAAGAAACACATTCATATTTTATTTGAATATGTCTATTTTCAGTTGTTTTATTTTTTCATAGCTCCTGGCATAACCCAAGATGCACAACCATGTGTAAGGATATTTTGAGGGTTGAATAAGAAAACAAATATAAAGATTTTTGGCACTTCAACACTCAGCAGAGACATTGAGCTTATATACATATGACAGCTGTAAGCTTTTTGGATAGAAAGAATCAACTGCTCATACAAATAAGGAAAGATGACATTTTTTTCTATACTTGACATTTGAGCTAGCAAGAGGTCTTTTTCTTTAATACCTTCTTTAGGTTTTAAAGGCTGAAGTACAGAAAGTATGCAACATTGAGAATTTCTCTTAAACATAACTAAAAACCCAGAGAGTGTTAAGTATGTGAACAACAGAAAAGCTTAGTTCCTGAAATAAAATGATGACATGGTGGGCATGGATCATACGAGTTGAGAGAAGATGTTCAAGAGATTAATCAAACATGTCAAAGTGTGGTAGAAATTAACATAAAGCAAACAAGATGCTGTAGAAGCACCCTAGTAATTGGTAACTCTGTTCAGAATAGCTGAAATGTTTTTGATGATTCTGGAATTCAACAGCTGAAGAAACACACCTTAATAAACTGAAAGCACATTGAAAACAGAGCAAGATTTTCTTCATAAAGATATGTTGCAATTGAAATATTTCATCTAACTAGAAAATATGTGTTTGCCAAAACCAGTAGTTTTGGCCACAGTTTGAGAGAATGTCTTGGTCTGTTTTTTTTGTTTGTTTGTTTGTTTGTTTCTTGCTTTCGTTTTGTTTTTATTTTCATGAAAGTTTCATTACATGAAATAATGTAATCATTATTAAAATAGTTTATCCCAAATTCTGTAGTAGTAAAAATATCTAAATCATGATTGCACAACTCAAATAAGGTTTTGAAGTAAATATATAATTACGAAACCTAATTTTTAATATATGACAGAAATATGGTCACACAATAATGAATTAATGTAGAAGATTGTTTTAACTGCATTTGAGGAGTTTGATTGAAGGTTGCCCGAAACATAGAAAATTCCCCATAGAAAAAGAAACCAGAAATCTAGTGGAGGATAAAATAAATAAAACAATAAATAAAATTTAGAAAATAGGAAAAACTTAAGGGAAATAGTTGTCCATGTACAACAAAGAATAATCCAATCCTACTGGAGTTAAAAATTTTTGGGTAAGTTATATAGAATATTGATCAAAATGCTAGTTTAAAAAATAACAGAGTTTTACAATACACCTTAATTTCTGGATGTAGGCTCACTACTCTTGACAGGTCAATAGCATCTTGGACATTATATACTTTTCATGTCCAAGAAGGAATTTTCATACTTTTCCCCCTTACATGATCAGCCTATAGACTAACCAGTCTGATATATGTCATTACCATTATGTGTGTCACACACAAGATAACGTTTTCAAGCCCTGTGTTAATTGTCTTGCCTACAAAATAGCAAGTAATGATCATATTTACCTCTTACAAGTGTAGGGTGAGAAAAGAACCATGTTCTGTGTTTCACTTTCAGCCCTCCCCCAGTTAGGTTTGTTTTTCGGGTTCTTATGATTGATGGTAAAATTCATCTAATTGCATAGACTGCTAGCATGTGGGAAATTGTCTAACCATCTGTTTTATGATCTGCAAACTGATGTAACAAAATGATCCCTTTTTTTAAGTACACTGCGGTGTTTCAGAATTGATGCCAGCAATGAAACCCATGATCATAGCATTTGCCTTATATGAGCTCTCTGGATGTCACTATTGTTCAATTGGTATTGGTAAAAGACATTTTTTTTAAAGTTGAAGATTTATTGATTTTATTTATCTGTATAAGTGTTTCTGCCTACATGTATGTCTCTGTTCCACTGGCATGTGAGTGCTGGGATTTGAACCCAGATCCTCTGCAGCAGTAAACACATGCTTTTAAACTGCTGAGCCATTTTTACAGCACTCTATTGTAGGCTGCCACTTTGTCCAAATGACTATATAATTTGTCTTATTGAAGCTTTGCAGCTTCATAAGGTCCCATTTATTAATTGTTGTTCTTAAAGTCTGGGCTAATGTTCTGTTCAAAAAGTCTACTCCTGTGCCAGTGAGTGCTGTGGGATGCCTTTCTGTATGCTGTGAATATGTGTTGCTCTGATTGGTTGATAAATAAAGATGTTTGGCCTATGGCAAGGCAGCTTAGAGGCAGGTGGGAAATCCAGACAGATATATGGAAAGAAGAAAGGCAGAGGGGAGAGATGTCATCCTGCCATCCAGGGAGCACCATGTAATGGCACACAGGTACAGCCATGGAACATGTGGTGACATATAGATTAATAGAAATGGGCTGAGTTTAGATATAAGCGCTAGCTACCAAGAAAATTGAGTCATAGGCCATGGCCATACAATTCATAATAGATATAAGCCTCTGTGTGTTTACTTGGGTCTGAGCGGCTGCAGGACTGGGCAACACACAGAAAAAAAAAAAACCAGCTACAAAAAAGTTTGAGACTATTCTTTCCTTTCTTTTTTAACAGGTTCAGTGTATCTATTGTTCTGTTGAGGTCTTTGATCCATTTGAACTTGAGGTTTATACAGGGGAATAAGCACGGATATATTTGCATTCTTCTACATGGAGCCATTTATTATGACCAGCACGATTTGTTGAAGATGGAATTTTTTCCAGTGTTTATTTCTGGTTTCTTTATCAAAAATTGGGTATCCATAAATATGTGAGTTTATGACTGGATCATCAATATGATTCCATTGATAAACATGTCTGTTTATATGCCAATATCATGCTGTTTTAATTACTACAGGTTTGTAGAACAACTTGAGTTCAGGAATGGTGAAACCTCCTATAGTTCTTTTATTTTTCAGGATGTCTTTTTTATAATGAAATTTTTTCTCCTGTTAAAAATCAAAGAGACTATTGACATCTGATTTTTAATAAAGAATCTGGAAATACACAATGGAAAAAGAAAGCATCTTCAACAAATGGTGGTGGTCTAACTGGATGTCAGCATGTAGGTAATGCAAATTGATCCATGTCTATTACCCTGCACAAAATTCAAGTCCAAGTGGATTAAAGATCTCAGCATAAAACCAGATACATTGAACCTGACAAAGTAGAAAGCCAGGAATAGCCTTTAACTTATTGGCACAGGAGACAACTTCCTGTACAGAACACCATTAGCCCAGGCATGAAGAACAACAATTAATAAATGGGACCTTATGAAACTGAAAAGCTTCTGTAAGCCAAGGGACCAAAGTGGATCCTACAATATGGCAGAGGCTTTTCACCAACCTCACATCTGACAGGGGCCTAAGATCCAAAATATGTAAAGACCTCAAGAAACTAGACATCAACAAACTAAATAGTCCAATTAAAAATGGGGTATAGATCTAAACAGAGAATTCTCAACAGAAGAATCTCAAGTGGCTGAGAAACACATAAAGAAATGTTCAACATCCTTAGCCACTTAAACCTCCCTGAACCCGGCTACCAACTGGGGACCAACTGCTCAAATGTATGATCACATGGGTGACATTTCTTATTCAAACCATCACATATACCAATTGTGCTAGCTAAGCAAAACCAATTTCTGAACTGAGCTTAAATACAGAAACTATTGGGATAATTTTTAAATGGATTTGTCCATGATGAAATAAATAGTCAAAAAAAATTTTATAAAGATCTTCCAAAAACTTTTGTAGCTCTGATCCTTTGGTGAATAATATATTGTGGTTTCAATATGGTTTTCATTTTAACTTGTCTTGTTAAACTGCTAAGCCCCTGAAAAATAATGGTTGATATTGAATGACTCACAATAAAAGGAGTTATAAATGAGAGAATCTACCAACTTTGGTGTCCTTAGATATCTCCCATTCACCTTTAGCAAATGATGTAAGTCTATCTACAAAGAGGGCTGAGATGTCAAAATGTAGCAGCAGATCTTTTGCTTTACCAACTTTTTACTTGTTTCTTGAGCAGTTCAACGAGCCTTCAGATTTATTTATCCAGCACAATTAGTATACATGGTGGCTTGCATGAGAGCAGTTGATCCCCTGATGGTGGCAGTGTTGAGAGAGGTGTAATCCCCACAGTCTTGTAGGAGTAAGTACATCACTGGAGACTGGCTCTGGGATTAAAACACTTATGAGAGCAAGGAAAGAGGTACCTTGATAGAGGGAGCCATTAAGGGGTTAGGGAGAAACCTGGTGCTAGGGAAATCCCCAGGAATCCACAAACATGACCCCAGCTAAGAAGACTCCCAGCAGCAGTGGAGAGAGTGCCTGAAGTAGCCTTCCCCTGTACTCAGATTGGTGACTACCCTAATTGTCATCAAAGAACCTTCATCCAGTAACTGATAGAAGCAGATGCAGAGATCCAAGCAATGGGCTGAGACCCTGGAGAGCACTAAAAAGAGAGAGAGGAGGAATTATATGAGCAAGGGCTTCAAGATATTGATGGGGTAACCCATAGAGACAGGTGACCCGAAGGAGTGGGAGCTCACAGACTCAGGACTGACAGCTGGGGATCTAGCATGGGACCAAATTAGGCCCTCTGGATGTGGGTGACAGTTGGGTGGCTTAATCTGTTTGTGGGGCCCCTGGCAGTGGGACCAGGTGCAGGAACTGGCTTTTTGGAGCCCATTTCCTATAGCAGGATACCTTGCTCAGCACTGATGCAGCAGGGAGGGGCTAGGCCCTGCCTCATTTTGTTATGCCAAACTTTGCTTCCTACTCAAGGGAGTCCCTAATCCCTCTGAGGAGTAGATGGGGGGCAGGATGGGGAGGGGGTGGGGTGAACCGGGGTTGGTATGTAAAATGAAAAAAAAATTAAATAAGAAAAGAAAAATGATAAATCAAAATAAATAAATAAATAAAACACATGTCCCTTTTGCACTTCAGTCTCTCTTGAGCACCCTGGGTTTCAGAATTCCACTCCTTAGCTTTTGCTCTTGTCTCCATGCCTGTCACCTGCTGCTGTTGCTTCTCTGCCTTGTGAGAATCTCATTTCTCTGAAAGTACAGAGCAAAGTAAACTCTCTTCTCCATAAATTGCTTTTAGTCACGATGTTTTTTCATAGCAACAGAAAAGAAATACAGCAGTCAAAATATCTTTTTTACCAAAATGACATAATAATTCTCTGATATTGGGACATAAACACCTTGATTAGTATTTCTTTCAAAGTAAATATTAATATAGAACATAATAAAATGAAGCTAACATTGTATATGATATGGATAACATCTATAACTTATTTTTGGCAATTAAATTTTGAAATTGTATTTCAAACTATGAAATAATTAAGACTCACTAGAAATTAGGTACTTTATTCAGAGATATTTCTCATCTATAGTCCCTTTTAATAGATCTTAAATTTCTTCTCTTACCTTTTCAGAAAATGCCTGGAGTATTCTGTTATTTTTAGTTCAACTATGAGGCAGAAGTGATAGGCAGCGTGTTCAATTATATAAATACAGAGGGTGAATCACTGCTCGTCAAAAAATAGTCATTCTAGAGAACAATAAAACAAAACAATTGAGATTCCTAGGCTAATAAAACTGTCACATGTTATTAAGTTAATGGCAGTATAGATAAAAGTACTTCTTATTGATTTCTATTTTAATCCTTAAGCTCATTATTGTATATTAAAATGTCAAATCAACATGCTCATTTGCTTTGTGTGAAATCCTGGAGTTACTGATCATTTAACAATGCCTCTAAGAACTGAACCTATTTCTGAATATGCATTTTACATATTAATAAAGAAGGTAAAATATTCAGAAAATCTTTTATGAGACAAGTATTGTCTAAAGTTTGACCTGAGTTTCAAAAATTTATCTGTAGATAACAAAATGATAGTTCATAGTTTGTTGGAATATTAAGGATTCATTCCAGTATGATACTGGCCATTTGCTCACTAAAATGAGACAGAAAAGCTACTTTGCAATTGTTGAATAGTATCTTATGATCTAGAGTAAGTCATCTATATTAATGGAGTTTGCAATTGCCTTAGTGAATATTGATTCACTCATATACAATCCATTTGAATTAAGTAATTGACATTCTGCACACACACAGAGAGGAGAGGTGAGAGAGAGAGAGAGAGAGAGAGAGAGAGAGAGAGAGAGAGAGGTTAGGAGAGTGACTGGTGGCTGTATCTAGGATATCAGAATTCCTTTGGAGAATTTCAGTGTGGAAATATAAACATCTGATGCTGTATGTTTTAGAATAGAAAAATAAACTCATTGATGTATGATATAAAAAGGAGGAGCCACTGAAATTTTGAAGAATTAACCAAAGTTCTTGCAATAAAATAAAAATGTATATTATAAAATACAATTAAACTATAATTGTTTCTATTTTGTACTATCGAAAATAGTTTTTTTTCATACAATATATTCTGATAATGGTGTTGCCTCCCACAACTTCAGATCCTCCCCACTGCAGGGCCTGTGGATGTATCTCAATGGGATTGCTTAATATGAACTAGGTCCTGTATTAGAATGGCAGAATTGAAAACAAAAGAGCTCAGATAAAATTGAATTTATTTATGTTAATTGCTATACTTTTAATGTTTAATGTCTGTCCATTTGCAACAATCATTATTCAAGTGATGTTTATTGATGTTACTCAAGTATAGATGGAAGGAATTAACTGAACTGCAGTTCTAGGACTTAAAGAGATACTGGGCAGGAAAGCCTTTAGAGAACATTTGAGGACTGGATGTCTCTGGGAAGAAGAAATGCTGACCCTGTGGTGGGTGTTTGGCATGATCCTTCAACCCTAACTACTCCTGGTCTTATTTCTATATGATTTCAGTTTCTAGAAAAGAAAGGTATTGATGTCTTCATCCTTTGAGAGGTAGTAACAAGGTAGACACAAAGAGTTGAGATCAGAAACATGGTACTATTCTGAAACTGGAAGCAGAGTAAAGTCAAGTCTTACTCAAAATTACAGTCAGTGATTTGGGACACATTTTTGTTAATATGTGGGAATATAAAATGTGTATTGTTAAGGCTTGAGCAACTTTATCATGTCTGTAGCATGAATCTTAAAAGTCTTATTAATAAAATCAAACCTGAGCCGGGTATTGGGGTGAACACTGGAAGGTCAGAGACACAGAATAAGCCACATCTATCTTACCTCGCCAGATCCTCAGCTGGTCTTGCTTCCTAAGACTGGAGGCCTCTGAGTCCTCATCCAGAATGGGTCTCAGCTGAACTGCTGCTAGAAGCCTGAATACTTAACCAGGCCAAATTCTTCTCCAGGCCAAATGCCTACCCAGGCCAAATGCCTCGTGTTTCTTCACGCCTTATATATCTTTCTGCTCTCTACCACCACTCCCTGGGATTAAAGACTGGTTTACTGGGATTAAAGGCATGTGTCACCACGCCTGGCCGTTTCCAATGTGGCCTTGAACTCACAGAGATCCAGAGGGATTTCTGTCTCTGGAATGCTAGGATTAAAGGCGTATGCTACCACTGCCTATCCTCATGTTTAATATTGTGGCTGTTCTGTCTCTGACCCCAGATAAGTTTATTAAGGTACACAATATTTTGGGGAACACAATACCACCACACATGTCCTTTACCGTGAAGTAATTATACTATCTTAATGTCACTAAAATGAGTGGACATTTCTTCACAATTTCTACTTGTGTGTGTGTGTGTGTGTGTGTGTGTGTGTGTGTGTGTGTGTGTGTATGTGTACTACCATAAGACCTTGGAATTAAATATTCAGTTAAAAAGTCTACATACCCTGTGCTGTCTGTAGTCAGAAAAGACAATTTCTTAAGAAATTTAACTTTCTGTTGCAATTGCAGATTAGATATAACCGTAGAGAGTGGTGTTTAAAGGTGCTGTCTGTGACTAGAATACAAAAAATAATTATATGGTTATTTAATTCGTTCATTAAAATTGGTTGCTGAGAATATGCTACTCTCCTGTTTCCAGGAACACATTGTAGAAGAACTGGGACTATGTTATGCTTGTCTAGTCTATATGGAGTTTATATTGTGTAGAAACGGACAGAAAAGAAAAGGCAATTTATTTTTATTCTTCTCTCATACAATGCATCCTGAGCACAGTTTCACATCCCTCCACTCCTCTCATCACTCCCTCACTCTCATGCCCGTATGTACTCCTCCCCTTCTTCCCTATAGAAAAGAGCAGGCCTCCCAGGGTTATCTACTGAATGAACACGGAATAACAACTTAGAATAAGACAACTTTTAAAGTGAGAAAAGAGCAAGATACTTGAGTGATTTTTTTATTGGGGGGAAATAAAGATAAATTATCCAAGAGATAAAAACGTATAGTTTTTAAAAATACTAGGAATAATTAGAATATGGACATTTACTCTATTAAATGTTCACAAGGATATAACATAGAGAAAAGATCCTCTAGCCTGAGGTCACATTGATGCAGATATCATGTGAAAAAGAGCAACTGGATTATTTAAAAACATAGAAGCAATCACATGGCCTTACCAAAATTAAGCACCTGATTTAATAAGCAATTAGGTAGTGTGGCACTTGTTATGCCGTTTAAGTCTCTTGCCTTTTGTTCTAAGGAATTTATGGACCAAATGCCGTAATCTGAGAAGATCTTATACTACTAAACCTAGATAGCAATGGCTCGCATTCACATATTGAGGAGGGCATCACATGTAACTGGACGCATTTGGACTACAAGGAAATTGTGGCATTACCTGAGCTGGGGAAAGCGGTGAAGTCTTGGAGGCAAGATGAGATATTCAGTATGACATGTAGTTGTAAATGTCTTGTGAATATTCAAGTGAATATATACATAAAATTGTCCACCAGTAGGTCAGTTATTAAGTTATTAAGCCAGGACTCTGAATAGCGTCACCAGCCATATTCTCAGATGAACTGTAGAAGTTGAGCAAAAGATCAAGAGAGAGAGAGAGAGAGAGAGAGAGAGAGAAAAGAAAAAAATTGACAAATTGTTGCAAACACTTTGTTGAGGTGACAGAACTGTGGGTGTAGTTGGTCTCCTTTAAGTTTTCACTAGGTTAAAAAGCTGTGAGGTGAAATGAGAGAAGGGACAAAGGCTACAGAACTCATTCCCTGGAAAAATGCATTTCTATGTTTATGAGATGTGGTAGTTTGAATGAGAATAGCCCCTAATAGACACATATACTTGAATTCTTAGTCACCAAGGAGTGGTACTCTTGAAAGTATTAGAAGGACTGGGAAATGTCTGTGAAAGTAGGTGTGGCCTTTTTGGAGAAAGTATGTCACTGGGGATGAGATTTGAGGCTTCAAAAGTCAATGCCAGGCCCATTAACATCTCTCTGTCTCTGTCTCTGTCTCTGTCTCTCTCTCTCTCTCTCTGTCTCTCTCTCTCTCTCCTCTCTCTGTCCTCTTTATCTCTACTTCTACCTCTATGTTATCTTTCTCTGCATTCAAATTAGGATATAGATGTCTGGCACCACAGCTGCCTGCCACCATACTATCTTCCATTAATATAATGGACTGACTGACCTTCTGAAGCTGCAATAAAACTTCCAATTAAATGCTTTCTTTCCTAAGCATTGCTTTGGTAATGGTGTGCTGTGGGAATGTTCTGTATGGCAAATGTGTTGCTAATAAAATACTGATTGGCAGTGGCTAGTCAGGAAGTATAGGCGGGGCTAACAGAGAGAATTAAAAGAACAGGAAGGCAGAGGGAGTCACTGACTGCCAGCCACCACCAGGACAAGCAGCTTGTAAAGATGCCGGTAAGCCACGAGCCATGTGGCAAGGTATAGATTTATAGAAATGGATTGGTATAAGCTATAAGGACAGTTAGCAAGAAACCTGCCACGGCCATACAGTTTGTAAGCAATGTAAGTCTCTGTGTTTACTTGGTTGGGTCTGAGCGGCTGTGGGACTGGCAGGTGAAAGAGATTTATCCTGACCGTAGGCCAGGCAGGAAAACTCTAGCTACAATGGTGTCTCTTCATAGTAATAGAAGAGTGATGACTAAGACACAGGACATTTTCAATTATATTTTTGATTTAATAGTTTCATCTCTTCTTTTGCTAATTTAAATACTACTTACTGGTGGCTCAAGGATGATAAAAATTAATGTTTCAAGTAAACAACCACTATCTGATCACAATAAGATGAAGTGGAACTCATACCCAACACTATGCAGAGATCAAGACCTTGGGACTAGCTAGGCCAGGGATGTAGAGGAAAACCAAATACTATAATTCTGGTAAAGGAGCATGATAATAAAATGACTACTAATGACATTCTACTATACTTATAGATCAATGCTTAGCTCAGCCAGCATCAGAGAAACTTCTTCCTTCATTAGATGAGGAGAAATATAGAGATTCACAGACAGATGATGTGTAGAGAGTGAGAGACCTTGAAACTCTCAGTCCTACATGGATGTCTCCATCAAATCACTCCCATAGGGTTCAGGAAACTATGTGTAAGAGGATGCCTAAAGATTATAAGAGCTAGATTGGATGGAAGACACCAAGAAAACATTAGACACACAGAAAAAACATTGCACATATGAACACACAGATACTGTGACAGCATGCATATGGTCTGCCGAAGTCTAAGCCAAATGGAGTCCCAGTGCTGAGAGGGTAAGTGGACATAAAACCCTAACCTTGTATCTGTCTCTAATTGATAACTTCTGGTAAAGGAAAAGTAGTCTTTTCCAAGAGTCTCACTGGGTGTGGTGATTTGAATATAAATGCCCCTCATAGACTTGTGTATGTGAATGTTTGGCCTTGTTGTGTGTCACTGTGGGTGTAGGCTTTGAGGTCTCATATGCTCAAGTATATGCCCAATGTGGTATAAAGACTCATTCTGTTGCCTGTGAATCAAGATGTAGAACTCTCATCTTCTCCAGCACCGTGTCTGTCTACACACCACCATGGTCAGCCATGAAGATAATGGACTAAACCTCCTTCATAAGAGTTGCCATGGTCATGGTGTCTCTTCACAGCAATAGAAAGCCTAACTAAGACACTGGATATACAAATCATACATTTAAGATCAGGCTTGATGCCCAGTATTACATGGCCAGAACCAAGCATGATTTCCTTCTTATCAAGTAGGCCATAGTCCCATTGGAGTGTTCTTGATTACCATCAGGATAAGTGTGTAGTGATCCTACACCCTTATGTTGCACTCTTAC
Organism: Peromyscus aztecus; assembly: GCA_902168405.1. NCBI lineage: Eukaryota > Metazoa > Chordata > Mammalia > Rodentia > Cricetidae > Peromyscus > Peromyscus aztecus. The sequence goes on from CABHPQ010147041.1 coordinate 38,898, forward strand.
ATACGGTTGAATATTGTTAAATTTTTGAATAAATTTGTTCACCTACCTCATCTGCTAAGAGGAGAAATTGCTTAGCTAAATGAAAGATGCCATGCTCTAGAAAAAGAACCAAAGAGTCTTAGTTTATAAGAGACCTGAGGGACATTAAGAAGATAATCAGCCAAAAATAATTTCATGGAAGATTTTCTTTTCAATTTTTTTTTTAAAACCAGTAATCTCCAAAAAGGAAAACTGGTCAGATGTGTAGAATTTTAAGCCACAGGATCATAGACATGAATGTGTATTAGGTTTTCTTCATGCTGTTACCCGTTCTGTGTAGCAGGGTAGTCAGCTGGTATTCCATAACAACAATGACTTTTATTAGGTGTACTGTGTTTTCACGGTGTGAATGAGTGTGAAAGGAGTGTGCCATTGAGATAGTAATTCCAAACTCTGAAGTGAGGAACTGCTTTGCTTTTCAGTCTCCTTTATCCTTCACTATCAAGTCATCGATCACAAAAGGAAAATGTGATTGGAATGTTTTCTGGAAGGAAAAAAAGTATTTCCTGTTCAGCTCTCACATAAAAGTAATCTTCTGCTGATCTCCCAAGAGCAGGGAACATGGTCAGAGTGTGGTATCAGGAAACAGGGCAGAAAATTTAGGAAGGTGACATAGAGGTCACTACACACATTGACTGGCTGAAGTGCAGACTGTTCCTTCTAGGTTTATTTATGTCTAATAAGCAGAAAAAGGAAAAAAAACCTAAAATTTCGGCTATTTTCAGTTCTATTAATTACTGAAGCACTTTACCTGTCTTCTTTATCATTATCTCTTTGAACATTAAGGCACTTTTTGCCATGATCATCTGCATTAAAGGATAAAATGGGAGAGAGTGAAAAGTGAGTTTCAGGTCAAGCAATTCTGTTCTTATTAATAGCCCCATTAGAAACTTTCTGATTTAGTTTTTTGAGTAGTAATTATTACCCTGGGGTATGGCAAAATCTTTAGTGACCCAAATGTATAAATATAGCTACTAAAGAAGCATGATATATAATGCATTGCATGATATAGATCTTAAGTAATATCTATATATATGTAATTTTCTAATTTTGTCTATAAATTATGTCTTTGAAGTAAACAGTAACAATTACAGGAAGCATTTGTTAGGGCAGAATGGTCTTCTTGATAGTCCACTAACAATCTAACAGGAAGGACACTATAATCAGACTTGTGTGAAAATACAGGTAGTACTTTGATGATCTGATTATCAAGCTATGAAATAATTTTGATTACAGTTATTATCAAATTCTGGATTTCAACATTTTTAAATATCAAAATATTTTGGCTTAAAAATTATTTATAATCAGGCATGGGTAGATGACAGTGAATGCAGTGGATAAATTAGAACAGAATAAAAATGAGGTTATATTTAACATGCAGTTAATGAAATGCATATCCTGTTTTTTTGATATTTTACATGCAATATATTTACTTTCCAAGAAAAATCAAGTTCCAAAAATCTTGGCATCAATAACTGTTGTGCTTTTCTGATTGTCATCAGTTTAGTTATTTTTCATGAATTTCATTCTATAACTTTGCTAGCTTTAATAATAAATTCTATTTTATCTCATCTTCTCAAGAAAAAAAATCTGGCTCCATTTCATCTGTCTTTTGTGAAGCCATTGTGTAAATTAATATAAAATAGATTAAAAACTGAATACAGCAGAAGATAAACTAAGGTCATTTCCAGCATATGATACCCGAACTTTACACAACATAGGTGTTAGTATAAGGCTCAACAAATTTTAATTTGTTGAAAGAGAGATTTGATATTAGAACAATCAAAAAGAAGAACTTTATTTACAAAAACATGATTGCCAAATCCTGTAGATCATATATAATTTGTAGAAAAGTGAGAAGTCCTTATCACTGCTGCTATCCCATTATATGTTACACACATTATAGTTTTAGTTTTGACCATTAAGTGAATATTGTTTCTAGAATTATTGAGCACAGTGCAGCTGGAGCTTTTCCAATGCTTTAGTACCTTTCAATTTTAAAGTGGTTTGAAGTCACAATGTGTACTCAACAATTAGTCCTTACAAACCTTCATTCAGCTTCTTTCAATGATAATAACTTAGTATGTAATTATATTGCATTATGTAAACAAAGAAATGTGTTTGTATGATACTGTTGGCCAAGGTATCAGTTTTATTCAGTTTTGATAATTTTTTTATTTGCTTTTGTGTAGTTTTAATTAGTTTGGGTTATATCATTATATGACAGTTCAGACATGTACAGATTCAAGACACAAAACTATTCTATGATGACTAAGAAAGTCATCTCATATTTCTTAAGAGCCGTAGTATTTCCTCATATCTTTTGAAAGACTTGCCTACTAACAATCACTAAGTCTGTCACTAAAAAATCAATATATGCCGGGCGGTGGTAGTGCACACCTTTAATCCCAGCACTTGGGAGGCAGAGGCAGGCGGATCTCTGTGAGTTTGAGGCCAGCGTGGGCTACAGAGTGAGTTCCAGGAAAGGCGCAAGGCTACATAGAGAAACTCTGTCTCAAAAAAACCCAAAAAACCAAAAAAGAAAAAAGAAAAAAGAAATCAACATATATGCGATGTGTATAATAAGCAGCTGGGACAGATACATTTTATTTAGTATAATTCTTGAGCTCAATCTACTTTGCTATGGGTATCCTGTTCTTATTATTCTATTGATATAGGGTATTCCTTTATATTAAAATACCATAGTGCACCAGAACTGTTTTGTCTGGAATGTGAACCATACCCCTTTCCCCATGAAAGTACAAAGTATTGAACGATTGCTCTTCAACTGTAAAAGCTATGTTAGTTGGTTCTGGAAATCTTAGGAAGCAGAGCCTAGTAGAGTAAGTAGGTCATTGGGTTTTGCCTTTGTGGGCTATGCTTTCTAATAGACCTATCTCATTCTCTCTTTCTTCATGAGGAGGTTGGCAGCTAATGCTCATGCTAGAAAATTGGTCTGGCACTTAAGTATGATTACTTAGCCCTTTGTATTTCACTTTTGGGATAGGGTGTCACTAAACCTGGCTGGCCTTGATCTCATAAACTTTCTATTTTCCTTCACAGACCTATACCAAGCTAATTACTTCCTCTATCCTCCTTCTGTTCCTCTTCCCTATCCTTCCTCCTCCTTATACACCATGAAATGAGTTGATTTGCCAGGCCTCATGATCTTGTTCTGTATCAGAAGAACCCCAGAAGCAAGGGAGGCCAGAACTGACTAAATCTCTGGAACCATGAGCTAAGGTCAAATTTTAATTTCTTCAATTCACATCATGTATTGTTGTTACAGAGATGAATGTGTGGCTGCAAAGGTTATGTATACTTACAGCTGGAAAACATGTTAACACTAAAGGGAAGTTCAGGGATCTCATTACTCTATTACATGGAATTGAGAATATACACTCACATCATATATCATAAAATATGAGAGATAAGACCAGAAAACAGAGAAGTGTTAAAATTAAAAATGCGCAGACATAGGTAAGATGTATTAACATCACACAGAGTGGCAATGAGTCCATCTGTTAATTGTTACCTATGTCCATGTTCAGTTTCTTCTACAATATGGAATGAAATGATTGTCTTTAAAGGTAACTACTAGGAAAATTTCTCATAAATAATTCTATCATAAAACATTTTTTGTAAATTCAGATCAAGGTGTTAGTTTTGTTTGGCTTATCTTAATTAGCCTATAACCCAAATAACATTTAGCAAAAGAAAATGTAATTTTGAGCACTAAATTAGGAAATATATGAAACATTTTATTTTACAATTTAACATGATAATGTCTTTCAAGACATTGCTACTTTTTGTATTTTTATTTTGGCTACTTGGTTCAGAAAATTTCAAATAAGATCTATAACTAATTCTAACAAGATCAGTTTTCCTTAAATTGCAAACATATTTGGAAAATAATTTCTATTTCTTTATGAATGCATGTTTATTTATATCTTGATTCCAATTTAGACTGTGACTAGCCTTCATGAACATTATTTGACAAGTGGTATGCTATTATCTAAAGATTGTTTGAACTATAACTATCTTTATATAATATAATATATTAGCTGCTAAATAATCTGAATATACAACAGAATATATTTGATATTTTAATAACTTAAATTTAAAAATTTGCATATGA
>CABHPQ010147042.1:15132-25664 GCA_902168405.1 Peromyscus aztecus
TCTCTTCCTGCTGCCTGAGGATCTGAATGCAGAATTCTCAGCTCCTTCTCCAGCACCATGTCTGCCTGTGTGCAGCATGCTCCCCACCATGAGGATAATGGACTAAACCTCTGAGACTGTAAGCAAGCCCCAACTAAATGCTTTTCTTTATAAGAGTTGCCATGGTCATAGTGTCTCCTCATAGCAACAGAACACTGGCTAAGACAGGGAGTAATTCTCATTCACATCACTTGGGTTGTGGGGAACCAAACTCAGGTCCTTAGGCTGAACCATTTTCCAAGCTCTCAAATCACTCTTCATTTGTTTGAGATGAAGTCTCATGTCTGCTCAAGCAGTCCCCAAACTTGGTATGAATCCAAGGATGACATTGAACTCCCAATCCTCCTGCCCTACCACATAAGCTCTAGGGCTACAGGTAAGCACCACCATGCCTGGCTTCCAAACCACCACTTACGATTCATTTGAAAGCATTGCTTTAATGCTTTACTCGTGCTCAAATGAATCAGTCAATGTCCAAATTCATTAGTCCATGGATTGTAACCAAGTGTGATCTGAATTTTTTTTCCATCCTTATTTTGTAGTCCTCCCTACATGGCAGCTCTATCCCAACAAAATTGATCTAGCTGTGTTGCATAATAGCCTTTGTGGAAGACTTTGTCCTTATTTTCTGCTTCTGTTGACCCTTACCTCGTGGTTCGCCAGCCAATATACTATGCTTTCCTTTCCTGTATTAACCAACTTTGTTTCAACTTAAGTATGATAAGGCCAACAGCCTAAAAGGTGATTGCCACTGGAAAGCTAGTTTGTAGATCATAATTCCCTAAAGGCAGCAGAGTGTGTGAGAAAGCATTAAGTCAGACAAGAGACAGAGGTGGGGGGATACCTCTAGACAATAATAGCCTTTGATGAAGTTGCTGTGGGGAAGGAGTCAGGGAGGCTGGGTAAGCAGCCTTGGGATTGGCTAGTTTGAATAACTTTAGTCAGTTCTACAAGGTATGAAGGATGTACCATGGTGTCTGGTACCTGATTCTAAAATTACGTGTTCCAGGGCCGGTGAGTAGCAAGCTTGAAATATAAAAGCCCAATCAAGGAGTTCCCTCTGGGACCAGTAAGACATTAGATGTCAAACCATCGGTAAGTAGAAAATAAAGGACCTGGTCAATACACTCTCTAAAAACTTAGCAGTGCTTTTGTCTTGGTCTATGGTGAGAATATTTGTCTTGTACTTGCCACAAATTTGACAATTCTTTTTTAAAAGATTTATTTCTTTTATGAGTATGAGTATTTTGTCTGTGTTCATGTATGTATACCATATACATGCCTGATACCCCCAAAGGGGCTACTGAAACTGCAATTATGAATGATTGTGAGTGCTAGGAAGCAAACCCAGGTCTCCTGCAAGAGCAAGTACTCTAAACCACTGAGCCATCTCTTTGGATCATTCAGTCATCTCAAACAGTACTTCAACTCACACTCTCTATGATAACAATGTGTAGGGGTACAATGGGATCAAAGAAGATTGATGGGAGGTGTTGCAGGTCACCCTATCTGGACACCCCTCGGGGGAGGGGTGAGAAGGTGTGGCATCAACGACACAGACACCAGGAGTCAGGTGAGAAACAAGAAGAGGACTCATTTATTACAGATATGGGGTGAATCTATATACTCCCTCCTGATTTCCCATTGGCAGCTGGAGACGCTCTTAGCTATGCTGTCTCTTTCTCATTGGCCCCCAGCATTCTGATGGTCATGCATCACCAATCACTGGTTGCAGTGGCCCACTGCAAGGCGGCCCAGTGAGAAGTAGCTAGCACACATGCCTATGCATGTCCATGTAGAAATTTTATTATTAAAGGGAGAAAGTGGGGAGGTGCACACTACCTCTGGCGAGAGAGGGGAGAGAGAACAATCAAAGGGGGAGAAGTTTTTGTTGAGGACTTCACATAAGATGACATCAGGGCGGGTCCCCAAGGTACGGTTCAGAATACTAACAGTTGGAGCTTCTTCTTTCTCCTCGGTTAAAAAAACAAAAACAAAACTCAGACTCAAGGCACACACTACATATGTGGATCCTAGACTCCAATATTTATGAGCATATCTATCTATCTATCTATCTATCTATCTATCTATCTATCTATCTATCTATTTATCTATCTATAGATATAGATATATTATCCGGGGGTGGGGGTGAGTGCAGGTATAAGCCATGAGCCTTAAAAAGGAACACAAGAGAGGAACAGGAGTTTGTGAGGAAATGAAAGAACTCAACTCTCAGGTGACATGAAGGCAGAAAGAAGATGACTGGGCTGGAACAGTACAAGGGGTCTGGGGCAGAGGGTGGAGGAGCATGCTGGGAGTCTGGGATGAGCAAACGCAAATTATGTGTGGAAGGGCCATAATGAAACCTAATACTTCACATCCTAATTTTAGAAGTTTTTTTTTAGAAAAGTATTTCAGATATAAAAATGAAAGAAATAAACAAACCAACAAAACAAAAAACCCAAGCCATTACTTTGTTGCTACTTTTAATTAATGCCTAGAAAGCAGGTGTGGGGTGGTCAGCTCAAAGGAGGAGATGACCAGCAGTACCTGAAAGGCTCATGCTGTTTTTCTGGCACCTTCAAATATTTCCTGGCATATATAACCTTTATCTACCAACGATGAGCTAGAAAACAGCCAGCTGAAAAGGGCACAACAATTTATATTTCAAAGGAAAATAAAGTATGTGCTGAAAATAATCATCCTCTCATTTCCAATTTTTTATTACACTTCACATTTACATCAGGGCTGGAAGAAAAGCTATTTGCATCAAAGAGGAAGTGTGTGTGTGTGTGTGTGTGTGTGTGTGTGTGTGTGTGTGTGTGTTTTATTCTAAGCCAAGTAGGGATAAAAAACTAAGCAAAAAAATGAACTATTTTTACATGTGGTAAGGCCTCCATTAGAGTCCAAGTTGTGTTCATTTGGGAATCCACTCATCTCTCAGCAGAAGCAAGGAACTGGAGACCAGCACTCCTAAGCATCTCTGCACACAACACTATAGACCACTCTCCCTGGAGCAGGATGCCCCTCCAAGGATGACAGAGGCAAAGTACTCCCATTAGGTTAGAATAACAAGACAGGATGTGGGGAAATGGCATATCCCTCAGGGGCAGAGTCAGACACTAATGCCAGGACCAGTACTGGGCTGTGTGGCTGGAGGCAGAGCCACTGTCTTCTGTGGTCATGTTATGTCATTATGTGAAGACACTGACTTTTCTGTATTTTTGGTGGTCATTGTCATAAAAACTAAGATTTTCACACAGTTGCATGACCAAGAAAACTGACTTGCCTTTTAAAATTTCATAGTCGGTATTTCACAGTCTTATTTCCAATAAATACATTTTCTTTTCCTTCTGTGACAATGGTATATACACTTTTGTATTGGAGAAAAGAGCTTTAATTGTTTTGTTGTGTTTTGTGGTATTGTTGGGTTTTTTTGTTGTTTGTTTTTTGTTGTTGTTTGTTTGTTTGTTTGTTTTGGGTTTTTTTTTTTTTGAGACAAGGTCTCGTGTAGCCTAGGCTGACCTGGAATTTACTGTGTAGCTGAGGATAAGCTTGAGCTTCTGATCTTCCTGTCTCTACTTTTCCAGGCAAGCACATCATGGTTGGTTTAGGCAGTACTCAGGATAGAACTAGGGGCTTTGTGTGTGCTGGGTAGCCCTCTACCAACTATGCTACATCCCCAGCCTTCACAAACTCTGTGGAAAGGGATTATAAATATTTTAGCATTGTGTGTCATATAGGTCTCTATGGTATATTGTGGTATATTTTTTAGTTGTCTTTAAAACAACTTTATTATATATTTATTGTCTAATTTATTTATGTTTTGATTATTTTTAATTGTGTGTGTGTGTGTGTGTGTGTGTGTGTGTGTGTACTTATGTGCACAGGAGTGCAGGTGCCTGCAGAGTCCAGCAGAGGGTGATGGATTCCTTGGAACTGAAGGAATACATATGGTTATGAACCATCTGGCGTGGGTACTGGAAACTGAACTTCTGTCCTCTATAAAAGCAGTATGCACTTCTAACTGCTAAGCTGTATCTCCAGCCACGCCACACTTTAACTATTTTAAATGTTTATTACTATATTTATCAAATATAAAGGAACCAGAGTTATCTATTCTCTAGGGCATTGGCCAAATGCCATTTTGGGGAGAATGCTTTGACTGGATGGAGAGACTTGGTCCATGTCCTCCCCGCTTTCTTTTGCCACAGTGATGACCATTTTTTCATCAGTTATAAGTATTCAGACATGAGACATGGAGCTATGGTTACGGAGTGGATGGAAAAGTCTGCTTCATTCCAGGGGTACCGCTATTCTGTGATCTGTGATCTAGAATAAGATGCCGGAATTAGTGAAATTGAGGGTGTTTTCCCCGTGTCAGGTAACTATGGGTACATGGACCTGACTGACACATTGTCTCCTGACCAGTGCACCCACAAAAATGCCAGGGAGGAACACAGGACCCTACATAGATACTTGTGCTCAGTGCTGCCTGAGCATATGATTACTTCAGGAGCCTGAGGTTCTGCAAGTGTGCTGTGCCCTGGGCTGCGGACGGCTTAGTAGAAACTGAAATAGAAGAAATGTCATGATGGATGCCAGGTGGGAATGAGCAAGAATGTGCTCACAATCACCTGTGAGAAGGGTAAAGGCTGGGAAGGGCTCAGGGCAAGGCAGAGCAGCATTGAGAATTCCAACATTTTCTGATTCTTGTCTTCATAGAAGACAAAATCCAGAGACAAGACACAGTAAGAAATGGAAAGAAGTTTGTTATAGTATGCACACTCAAATGATAGGCGAAGAGATGGCGAGTGGGGAGGGAGAGAGATCCTGTGATCTCTCTATGAACAGTTTATTCTATGAACAAACTTTAATGGAGGGGAGAATCACTTACATGTTGGGAAGAGGCAGGGGATTCCTAGAACGGGTTGGCAGCTTTTGTGGAATAGGCTCTGCTCTCTTTTCTATCCCTATTTGTGGTTTTTCTGCTTGTAGCATAGCATCAGATGCATGATGGGATCAAGATGGTTTATAAGACTCATGCTATGGAAATGCACTACAATGAAGGGAAGGACTGTTGATTTGTCTTCGTTGGCTGTGTTGGTCTCTGCAGATTTTTGACGGTCTTCACTGTTTGAGTGGTCTTGTGATGTCCTGCTTTCATCCAGCTCTGTGGCTGCCTCAGCCTTGTGATAAACAGTTCCCGGAAGGAAGCTGTGTTTGCAAAGAATGATCAGCTGGTTTGAACGGTCATGGTGTGGAAAGATTGGAATGTTGTCGGTCCAGAGCCTAATTACACCTTATCTTGGGTTAGTTTTAACCCTTACTAGCCATTCCCTGCCCATCTCTGTGTCAGAACTACTATCCTGTGACTAAAAGGTAAAAGCCTTTTGGAATCTACTAACTTAGCAGACCACTAGGTTCCACCAATCCAAAAGCTAGCAATACTATCAGAGAACATCTGGAGCCTACAGGAGAAATTCCCCCATCACGCTGTACCCCTCCTCTCTGTGTTTTCATCCATTCACTTTTTAAATGCCTTGACTTATAACACTCCTAATTCTCTTATTATAAAACTCCATGGAACTGTTTCTACCTTGAAACATCATATTTGGGGAGACCTACATGTATTATCCTGGGCCATGGTCACTCATATTGTCTTTAGAATAAACTACGCCTTTTATTCCTTTGAGGCGAGGGCTATTACTTTCAATGATAACCTAAAGCACAAAGCAATCTGCCTCTTTCCCCCTGTTCCTTCCTAGCACACCTCAACAGTACCTGGACCCTGGGGAAAAAGTAGCAGGAAAGTGGATGGTGGGGACCAAGCCAGAGGAGTACTATTTCCTTTTGGCATGATGAGCAACTCCAGGGAAGGGCCTGGAGAAACATAGCTCCCATAGGTTTGTTCTTTTGACCTTGGTACTATTTTCCTCTCACACAAATCAAAATCATTTCCAAAACAGAGACTGGTGCTATGTGGTCAGGTGGCCAACATGCCAGTTCTAGCCAAGCTCCCTGAGAGATGCATGACCTTGGAAGAGTCCCTTAGCCCTCTTCACTTCAGCTTGCTTCTCTATTTTCTGAATTAAAGATAAAATATCACCATTCATGTTCAAGTGTGTTATATACTAACTATATTAAAATTGTTAGTGCTTAGTATAATGGTGCATATTTTTAACCCTAGTACTCAGGAAGCAGGTGGATCTCTATGAGTTTAAAGTGAGCCTGGTCTAGGTAGAGAGTTCCAGGCCAGCCAGAATTATGTAGTGAGACTCTGTCACCATTTTCTTTTAAGTTATTAATTCACTAATAGTTATTTACACAGTCTCTACTGTTTTCCAAGCATGAAACCAAGTGATGAGACTCCTGAAGGGAAATGTGGTGAAAGAAAACCAGCAGTCATAGAACAGGTCATTAAGAGACTGGGTTGCCATGAGACTGCAAAGGACTGATATTTCCATAGAGACCAGAACCTGGACCTCAGCTCCAGGGAAATACAATTCAGCATCAAAAATGGAGAAGGAGAAAGCAAAGCTGAGGCATCAGTAATACAACCCACTTGGTTTCGTGGTCACACTAGACCTCCCTAACAAGTTCTGCAAGCTCTCTGTCTCTTAGAATTTCCTGTGCAAGGTGACTATGGGGCACAGCAAGGAAAATATAGAGCATGCCTGACTGTCATCGGTCAAAGTTAATACAGCAGGTTTGTACTCCCAAGGTTTAGGGAAAGCAGAGCCTAGTGCCTCCACCTACCCACCATCTCCTCCCAGTGCTTTACCTAATGCTGAGAAGGCTGCTGAGCTGGGTCTTGATGGATGCAGTGGGTTCATAGCCAGTTACCAAGGTCTTTGTGGTCCTAGTGGGTAAAATAGACCTATGCCAGAGGGCAGTCCCCACTGACAAGGGCTGGAAAAGGTGCTGATGATAAGGTAGGAGTTTTCTCTTCACTGAACAAGTGCCAAGTTCCAGAAGAAGACTGAGAAAGTGTAAAAACCGGAAGCAAAGAAAACAAAAGGGGTGGATGGATGATACTTGAATTACTGTTGGGGAAAAGAAAAGAAGAGATTGGAATTTCCAGAGAGACAAACAGGGAAATGAGCATGAGCGATCAGGGATGGTTAAGAAAATGATAACAAATGATTTTCAGAGTAGGCATAGTATTTCCCAAGGTAAGGCGTATAAAATAATCAGTCTCAGGAATGGCAAGCATTGCCTGGCAAGGAATTGTGAGGCACACATAGAGTGGTCTCCACCATGATCACCGAGACATTCTATATGGGGCGCATTGGCAGAGATTTTACTCTACATAAACATCATCATGGAGAGATGGCTAATGGCATCATTTACTTATTCATTAAATTACTGAACAAATTCTACTGTGTGTGTGTATGTGTGTGTGTGTGTGATTGTCATCAAGAGTCAAACTGCAGAAGATTGGTCCTTGGCCTTTGGTAAAGCTGCTTTCCTTGACTCTTGTTTCAGAGATATTTTAGAGGCTGCTTCTGGGTCCCTGTCACTTCCTCTCAGTTCACAGTGTTGGTTAGAAGGGAACCTGTACCTATAAATATATATCTAATTCCTATGTTGCCCCAAATAGGGATCCATTAATTCTGATTCAATACATACACCTCTCACGTGTGCCATCTGTGAAGTCAGCATGGCAATTCCTTAGTTAAATATTGACTCTTGGAACATTTTCAAACACTAACAAACTTAGTCATAAACAGACAACTGCCCTTTTTCTGACTTCAAGCAATGCTAATGCTCACTCAACTGCTACTCCTGTGAGGAAAGGAAATGTGTGGAAGGATTTTTATCATTTTGCCTATTATCAGTTGAGCTCATGTGAAGGGGATTCTAGTGAATCCTGGGGTTTTGACAAAGCCAGTTTGTCCCAGTGGGTTTAAACAAGCAGAAGAAAGAGGAGAGAACACATGGAGATGGAGCAGAGTCACCACAATGCTGTGCAAACTTAGACATGGCGTTGTTTCTCCAGTTCCAGACCTCTAGTTCAAGCTCACGAATTCTTTGACCCTGGCCAAAGAGTCCACAATCTGCAGTGTTGACCTCTCACCATTGGCCTATCTGATAATCTCTCTACTTGGTTGTGGTGATGGTTCAACCATGAGACTGGACACCTCTGTGTCGAACTACAGTTTTACCGCACTGTGTCTAACCTTGGCCAGAGACTTATTTCCTTTGGAAGCTTTGGGTTGGACAAACACTTGAAGACACCCAAAGGCCCCGCCCACTACCATGCAGCGCAGGCCAGAAGACCCCTAGAGACCCTGCCCAACACGTGGCCCACACACACAGCACAAGCCACTACAAGGTGTAAGTATGGGGTGGGGAGATGGTAGAAGAGAAAGAGAAGCGGAATTGTTTGAGCACTATGAAGAGAGGTGGATCTGAAGATGTGAAGGTAGAATGGAACAGTCTGATGTGAGTAGCCTGCCAGCCATGGTGAAGTCCCAGCCTGTGCTGCTGCTGAGGGCCATATCTGGGTCTGTGGTCATGCAACAGCAGGGATCTGTGTTGATGTTATGGCCCATGTCACCACCAAAGGCCATGTGGATGATCCTGGTCTGGACTGCCACCTGGGACCATGTTGATATTCAAGGGCTACACGGAGTTGGCCCCGCCCCTCACTGGCTGTTATACCTGGGCAGGACAGTAGAGCTGACCCTGGTGGTGTGGATGTGGGTGAGCTGGACCCCGAGGGCAGGAGAGCAAAAGAACTGGCTCCACCCCTTACTGCCTGCTGCATTGGGTGAACTAGCAGAGACAGTGCTGGAGAGCTCCCCCTGGTGGTAAGGATGAGGGACAGCTGGCTGGCTGACTAACCCAGCTACCATCCAGGCCCAGAACCAGGGCTATATGATGAGGTGGCCCACCTCAACACCCACCTTATCTGGAGCACCTGAAGAGGCTGGTCCTAAAGATCTATGCAGGATCTCCATGACACAGAGCAACATTAGGATATCCAACAGGAATACCAGCAAGGGTCCAGTACTGATAATGCAGCAGAAGCCAGAAGTCTTGAACCAGACCAATTCTTCCCAATGAACACTTACAAGTAAATTGTATGGACTAAAGGGTATACTGTGTGATTCACTGTGATACGCTACAGCTTCCAGGATGAGCTTTTTATTTCTTTCAGATTTGCTTTTCTTTATTTTGTAGGGGAGGTTGCAGGGGCAGAAGGTGGACATGAAGGGAGATGGAGATGAATGAGATCTGGGTGCATGATGTGAAATCCACAAAGAATCAATAAAAAGCTAAAAACAAATAAATTCAGATGACGATGTAGGCTTTTCCCACATCTTTGTTTTTTTTACATGATCACCATGTTTTTAACATGATCACCAGTCTGTGCTGAATTTAAACTCCCTATATAGTCCACATTGACCTTGAATTTCTGATCCTCCTGTCCTTACCTTCTGAGTGCTGGTATTAGGAGTGTGAGCCACTGTGCTTGGTTTACACAGTGCTAGGGAGTGAACTCATGACCTTGTTCATGATGAGTAGTGCTTTACCAACCAAGCTACATGCTCAGCCCTGGAAAAGAATGGCTATACAAACTGAGGCAAAAATAAACTAGGGCATTCATTACAGAAAATAGTATAAAGTTTCTCAAGACATTAAAAATAATGGGATAATATGTGTTAACTACTAGTAGTTATATATTCAAAAGAATTAAAATCATTATACCACCTACAAGCTAAGGAGATAGTATGTACATAATAGCCTAACACTTGGGAGACTGAGGCAGGAGAATCATGAATTTGAGGTTAGCCTGGACTACATGCAGAGTCCAGGTCCAGCCTGTATAAACAAAGCAGAGGGAGGAAGGAGGAGAAAGAGGGAGAGAGGAAAAGAGAGAGATTCATGCTTATGGAAGCTCTGTTCATGAGAGCCATGGTATAGAACCATCCAAGGTGTCCCTCAATGGATAAAATGACTTTTAAAATGTGGTGTATGTTCAATGAGACATTATTCATCTATATAAAACACTATCATTTGTAACAACATAGATATGACTGAAAGACACTGTGTTAAGTGAAATAGACCAGGCACAGAAAACAAAGACTATATGCTTTCTCATGTGCAGAAGCTAAAATCAAGTTGATTACATAAAATTGGAGAGTGATCACTAAAGATCTGGAAACAGTATGATAGAGGAAGCTGGATAACAGGCACCAGAATACAGTTATCCAAGAGAGATAAGAATGTTTGTTTTCATGTTTCATTTTGATCCAGGGTATCACTATATATATCCCAACCTGACTTCCAATTCATTATATAGTTACAGACTGCCTTTGAACTTGTGATCCTTCTATCTCAGTCTCACAAATACAGGGATTGCAGGCATGTGCCAGTGCACCTGGTAAGAGTTATGTCCTAATGTCATATATCACAGTATGGTGTCTATAGCTCACAGTGACCTAATAAACACTTTATAAACAACTAGTTGAGAGAAATTCAAG
>CABHPQ010147043.1:0-16591 GCA_902168405.1 Peromyscus aztecus
TATGCTTATACTGAGACTTTTGCGATTTCATTCATTGTTTTATTTTTCATATTTAAACATATTACCCTCAAAAGGTAAATTATTCTAATTTACCTATTTTATTTCAAACAGATCATGTTGTTTGTGAAGAAGAGTTTAAATACGCCATGTTAGCTTTAAACTGTATATGCCCAGCAACATCTACACTTATTACACTACTGGTTCATACCTCTAGAGGGCAGTAAGTATATTTTTTTCTTAAGATAATTTAATGAGTAGTTGTGTGATATAGACCTATAGTAAGCCAAGATATACAACTAGATATGTGCCTACATTTGCTTTTGTTTATATTATTTTCATTAAAAAAATATGAACATCTTAAGCGGCCTAAGACATAAATAAAGTTGATCTTACTGGTTATTAATCTTATTCATTAATCATGATATATTAATTTAATGAACAACAGTATAAGTTTCAACATTATTTCTTGGGTTTAGAGTTAGTTTCCACAATTAATACTTTTACAGTAAATAACATTTTCCCAAAGGAATTTTATGAGTAATAAGATCTTAAATAAATTTTATGCTAAAACTTTATGTACATAATTGACCTCAAAATTGTGCTTTTCTACTTTTTAATAGTTATATATAATGGAGTAAACCTTATTATGTGCATTTCATGGTAGATGGGGGAGGGCAATATCATTAGCACATTTTAGAATTCTTTTGCATATCGTTACAGTTTCAAATATACAAAAATTGTTTTGATTTGTTAACAAAAGAAAATTTGAGGAGTAACATATTGCTTTAAAGTTTGGAACACAAATGCTGTACTGCGATGTATATTACTTCATATTACTGACTTGGTATTGCAGGCAAAATGTTGATTATCTAAATTCTATTGTGTGCTTTTGGTTAAGGTGGGCTGTTTGTTCATAAGTTAAATTGTTGTTATTTAACTGAAATACTAAACCAAATAGATTCAGGATGCATAAATTTTTTTCCTAGAATGTATGGTACGTAGAAGGAGTCACTAATATTAAAACAGTAAATGCTTGGTGATATTTTTAAGTAGACTTCACTCTCTTGTTTCTAATTGCATTTCTGTTCTGCTGAGATGAAAAAAATCCTCCCAGGAACAATTTTCACAAATTTTAATAAAAATATTTGTGTTCTGCATGTTCACCAGTGTTTAATCTCAGCAATGGGAGGAGGTAGAGAGATCATGAGTGGGGTGGTTTATTTTCACGAAGTACTCAGTATTTTGATCCAATTAAAGTACAGAAAATCATTTAGACACCAATTAATTGAATAGAGACATCATCAAGTGTATTCAGTATTTTTTTCATACTAGTTTTGTCATTGAATATCACAACTATAATGCTGAAAGTTTAGTCCAAATTCACTGCTGTTCATACAAAGGAAAATCCATTGACATCATTTAACAGCTGAAACTCAGAGTATCTTGTGCAAATGCTAGTACGTGATATTTTGCTTGTTTGTTTGTTTGTTTTGTTTTGTTTTGTTTTAGGGGAGAGGCACTGCCATACTAGTTAAAAAAATGCACCTCCATTAATTCTATGTATTCCATTGAGCTTTTCTTTACTAAAAATACCATTTTTATCACATAATTAATGATTTCCATTCAATAAGGTGACCAGTAAAATTATTTTACTATTTGTGTAAATTCTCTTTTCAACCACAAATTTCTTTACAGAATCATCATTGAGTTTTAATTCATAGGCCAGGAAGTTCACCCAGTAATGTTTAAAGTTTATCATTTCAATATAGTCATATTATCTGCCACCAACAATTTTTAATTAGGGAAAACTGCACAGAAACCTATTAACAATCTCCTTGCATCCTTTAAGCCTTGACCAGCCACTAAGCTACTCCTGTTCCTGCTGTTTTCCAATTCTAGACCATTCCATGTACCATGTGTTGCTGGCTTGGTTTCCATCAAGTAGAGTGACATTTTCAAAGTCCATCCATATTATGACATGCAATGACTGGTATTCTTAATTTTGATGCTATTATATCACAGGAAAGACCACATTTCATTTTTTCATTGAACACATGATCAACGCAGGTTGTTGCTAACCTCTGAAAGATGCTGGTTTTACCATTATATATGCTTTCATTCATTTTGGGTTTATTAAAATGGAGTAGAATTTCTAGATCATGTGGTTACTCTTTATCATTTGTTGGATACTGTTAGAGTATTTATAAATAGATTACAATATTTTGGGATTTACTAGCAATGTATCAGGGTTACAATTTCATTACAGTTTCTTCAGGAATACACTCTTCTATTTTGCTCCCAAGTATCATAGGTGTGGGAAGATGCCTCACTGTGTCTCTAGCTTGCATTTACTCACATATAATTATGTTAAGAATGAGGTTATGTGCTATTTTGGTATGTAATAAAAAGTACAATTACATATATCCTTGAAGAAAGGCCTTTTGCATAATGGACAACAGAAAATTACTATAGGAGAGAAATAGTCAAGATATATAGACTATGAAAAAAACCTTAACATTTATTTATAAACACTTACTGATTTAATTTGTGAGCATGTGTGTGTGAGTGTGTGTGTGTGGGATTGTGTGTGTGCATGCATGGAAGTGTACATGTAGAAGTCAGAGAGAAACTTATGGCAGTCAGTTATCTACTCTTCTCACATTGTGTAGGTTCAGGGTATCAAACTCAGCCTGTCAGAGTTGGCACCTGTCACCTGTTCCCACTAAGCTTTCTTACTGCCCCCCTATGGCTTATACTTTACTGAATATTATTAGTTCTTATGTTCATAAGGAATCTCAGCACTGATATCAGAATAGTACATATTACTCCATTTGTCATTGTAAGATTATACATTTGTTAAAGTAAATATAAAAACACCTAAAGACTCAATCTAAAAATCCTTTGTGGAGCAAATATCTTTCCTGGAGAAATAAAATTCCATAATTAAGGAAAATTGAGAAACACTAGGTTAAACAATTGTTTGTAATTGCTTTTCTTTCCTTTTTACTTGAAGCAACTGAGATTTGTAAATCCCCCCTCAAAAAAAACCTGCAAAAGATAGCATAAATAGTTCTACATACTCTTGTTAGTACTTTAGGTAATATTTATAATGTTTTTTGTAGTTTTAGTGCACTTCTCAAACGAGGATTTATCATTAGTATTAATCATCTGGGTTATTTGACCTCTTTGAATTGTCTACTAACATTATTTTTCTGGTCTTGTGTCCTATCAAAATATCCTGTTATGTGTGTCATATATCTATGGCTTTCTTCTTCTCAGCTTCTTCTAATATGTGACACCTCCTATGAAGAATGGAAACAACATAATCACAAGATTTTTATGAACAAATAAAAAGGATAGTTACCGATATATAGATGTGCAGCAGTATATATCTGTTAGAATATATTACATGGGATTTTCCACAGTTTCAAGAGAGCCTGGATGCAATGCCATCCTAGGAACAATGACCAGAGCTTGCTTCTTAAATAGTGTTCTGGTGTAAAAGGAATGGGATGTTGTCGATTAAGGACTGGTGTGGGAAAAATAGAACATGAACCTAGAAAATCTGATGGCAGAGAACAAGGGAGTGCTTTGTATGGGGGTCAGGAGAATGTCACAAGGTCCAAACTAAAAGGTTTTCTAATGGAGCTACAAAATAACGTAACAAGATGTATTTTAACCTGTGAAATAAAACAACTACCAGGAGTCCACACTGATATAATAAAAACTTGAAAGGTGAAGGAAACTTACCACTTTCTTTCTAAAGAATTCAAATACTTGGTCTAGAAGAAATGAAAAAAAATATGAAGCTAGAAAAATATCTTGTAAATACTGTCCTTCTACCAATGTGTGCTAATAGTAGTGGGAGAAACTTCGAGAAGAGCCAGAACTGCTGTGTGCTTGACATACCTCTCCCAGATGTTCATTAGCTGCCAATTTAAAACTTGTAATTTTACAGGAGGCACCTGACAAACATACCTTAAACAAGCGGCTACTATAAATACCACCAATAAAAAGGCCTGGAATATCTCACAGCCCTTCACAGGATGCACGAAACACCCAGCTTAGTTTCTTTGATTTTTTTTTCTGCAAACACTTTTCCCTAAAGAGTCGAGAGCAGACAAATCTACATAGAAAGCTTGCACGCCACCACTGGTCCGTAGACTTCAAAATGTCACAGTCGTAGAAGAAGGAAAGACTGAAGATTGTTTGTTTCATCATTTGACGCAGGTTAATCTTGAAAACATCTAAATACTTTTAATATTCTGTTTGGCTGGGAAAGTTCACTCAGCGAAAGCTTTCAGAAAATATCTATTTGGAGAAAACAAACACTAAGGCAAAATGGAGGCAAAGGATGCTTGCTATGCCCCTCTGCTCAGAGACTCTGTGCTACCCTGAGCAGAGCCTGTAGCTTTTCTCTTCTCCGTAAGTAGGCCAATGACCTCAAGAGAGAAGTTAGTCATGAGCCATCCCCTGTGCATTTTACCTAAGATCCACAATTTGCTATATCTCAACACCCATGAGAAAGAAGGAAAATCCAATGTTTGTCTCCAGGAAATGGTTCAAGGAAACCCACCAGGGAGTGAAGAAGAGAAGGAGTGAGATGTAGAAAATGAGAGAGAGGCTCTCTCTTTCCCTGAGCTTGTTGCAGAGAGCCCAGGGATTCAGCTGCCATGTGGGTGGAAAAGAAAGTTTCTCAAAAGTAATAGGGATTATAATTATCATCCTGACTGCCAGAAAGGAAAGGAAGGAAAGGGTGGGAGACGATGCTCAAAAGGACTATCTTTAGCTCCATAGAAAGGTTCACACTCAGAGCTGTGACAGGAGACTGTATTTTGTAATCTGGAAAATCTAGTTCAGTGTTTAGAATAGAGTACCAGTGACAATGAGAGGTGCTGTGACTTAACTTCTCAACTTTAAAGTCTCCTGTCTCTGTGTCTCTATCCCCCCCCCCTCTCTCACACACACCTTAGAGTTTGAATATGTTTGGTTGCAGTCTATCAGCTAACCTAAAGGTTAAGCTTTACCTGCTAGTTATGTAGCTAAGCCAGTCAGATGCTTGCTTAGCATGCATGGACCCCTAGGTTCTACCCAGAGCACCACATTCAAAACGAACAGGCTTCTTCTTGGTGTACATATGCAATCTCAACATTTGTATGCTAGAGGTGCTAGAGGCAGAGGGTCAGAAGTTTAAGGTCATCTTTGGTCATTTTTGGCTACCTAACAACTTTGAAGCTAGCCTTGACAACATGAGACCTTTTCTTGAAAGGAAAAAAAAAAACTGATACAGCATTTATAATTATCTGATCCTCTAATCCCACCAATACATTTGGTGTGAGTTTCTCTGGCTTCCATCAAATGTGAAAGTGTTAACAGGCTACAGTTGCAAACCCCACCACATCTTCTCATCTTCTCATGCCTTTGCTCCATCCCATACCCAGCAGCAGCGAGGTGAGGAAATAACCCTTTTCAATGACCACAAC
Source organism: Peromyscus aztecus (assembly GCA_902168405.1). Taxonomy (NCBI): domain Eukaryota; kingdom Metazoa; phylum Chordata; class Mammalia; order Rodentia; family Cricetidae; genus Peromyscus; species Peromyscus aztecus. The sequence continues at coordinate 5,484 of CABHPQ010147043.1, forward strand.
TGGCTGCATATTGGTCCACTTTTGGCTACCTGTACAGCTCAGGTAGAGTGTAGCTTTCTAGTATTCAATGGGAGCACAGTGGCACAGTGCCTAACACATATTCTTAAAATTCAGTTCTATACTTACTGCCCCACAGAACTTGTTAATAACCTAAATGGGCTCCATCTTCAGAACCACCTCTAACAGGCTATTCAGTTAGATTTACTTAAGTGACCTTCAGGCCTTAAGCATAAGCTCATTTACACATCCAGGAGAAATATACAGATAATTCAAGTGTTAAACTAACCTGTCTTTGTGTGTGTGTGTATGTGTGTGTGTGTGTGTGTGTGTGTGTGTGTGTGTGTGTGTATGTGTGAGTTGACCATCATCTGCCACTAAAAATAAAAACAAGAAAAAATAATAAAAATACTGCAACAGACTGGGGAACTTACACAGAGGAAATTCATTTTCTCACAGTTCTTGAAGCCAGAAGGCCCAGATCCATGTTCAGTCTCCTTGATTGCCTTTTGCTAGCTCCTCAGATGGTGTCTCCTCAATGAGCCCACACCTCTGCTGTCTTTTGTGTGCCCACGTTTCACCTTCTTTTAAGAACACATGTCAAATTGGATCAAGACTCACTCTAACAGCCCCAGTTTAGTGAAAACACCTCCCCAGAGGCTTGATCACCAAATGCAGCCATGTCCTTAGCTACTAGGAATCAAGCTTGGACATGCGGATTGAAGGGAAGTTTTGGCTTATAACATGATCAGAAGGAATGTGTGCATTGGGTTCTGTTGAATCTCATCTGCAAACTGTTCTTGTTTCCAGTGTGTGTGTGTGTGCAGTTCTGAAAAGTTTAGGAACATATTTTCTGCCGTGCCCTGTGGTCCTTTATCCATTTCTTTCATAACATAAAGAAGACAAAAGTATCCAGGTGAGGTGGTGCACACCTGCAATCTCAATGCTTGGAAGGCATAGGCAGGACATCCAGAACTCAAAGCAACACTCAGGATTATCGGGAATGTTACATGTAACCTGCAAAAGCCTCTGTTTCAAAACAAACAAAAGCAGCAGTAACGAGAACTTCCAGAGAACTCTGAATGGAGAAAAGGGTAATGGTGTGCTCTTTAAACATGCTGTAACTTTTCTTCTGTATAGACTGATGTGTACTGAAGTTTGCATAGAATGTCATTTTACTTTGTGTATCTGGTCCACATGGTTGCTTGGCGGGGGGGGGGTGTTCCTAAGTACACTAATAAAGAGGAAACTGGAGGCCTTCTAGAGCACACATTCTTAGAAGTCTATACAGAGAGTTGGCCTTGCAATCCTCTGCTTGGGGGGCATCTAATAGCGTAGCATTCATCATCAAATGAGATTGAAACATTTCCATTTTAAGTCTTTAAGGCTTTCTATGCATGAGTCTTGGTTTATTTTTACCTCCTAATCTCCCATGGTTCTCTTGTGTATAGCACTTTCTCCAAATAACATATCCTAAATATACTTTGTAGTTTCCGCCTTCTGTATCCTTTTTAAATGTGGTTCCCTCTGCCTTAAATTCACTGTTTCTGCCTTCCTGGAAGATTTTGTTATATCAAAGGTTCTTTCTTTTTATGAATATTTTTAAATCTCCCAATTTAATGTGATTTATCCTTTTTATAAATGTGCAATGAAATTTTGTTATATTTGACCAATATATATGTATTATGCCCTTTGTGCACAGGTACTTTTGTTCCTGCCTCCTTGATTATAAAATAATTCAAGGTAGAGATTATATCTTACACATTTATATTTCTAGAAAAAATTTAGAACATAGATGCTCAATAAACATTAATTGAATGAATGAAGTAAAGGATGTGCTAAAAAAAGATCATTGGAAGTCTGTGATTCCAAGTGTTTTATGAACTTCATGCATTCGATTTTTCTCCTTCATGAGATTTTGTTGAAAATGACAAAGAAATGATTAATCACAAGTTTTCATGAAGAAAGTTGTAAAAGTGGTGAGAGATTTTTTTGAGTTTCTGAAAGATTGGAAGTAAGCAATGTCATGATTTTGAGGAAAGTACCAACTAGAATATTTTTAGAAAGTGATACAATAGGATAAACTTGCCCTCTGAGGCTCTGGTATTGAAGATTCCTAGAATATAAAAACAATAAAATGACTCTCTAGGCAGAATGAAGGGTCAGTCCTCTTCTTCACTGCTTCACCATTCAGCCGTTACTTTGCAATTATTTCAGTTAGAAATGTATCACTGAAAAGAATTAGATGGTAAGGTTTTTCTTAATATAGCTTTGTTTTTTGGTGTGCAGATGTGTGTAACCTATTTATCTATCTATCTATATATCTGTCATCTATCTGTTGATCTGTCTTTCTATCATCTATCTATCTCTCTCCTTCTGTGTGTGGGGAAGGCAGAGGTTAATGTCAGATGTCTTCCTCTGATCCTCTACATCATTTTATTTTGTACTTTATGTCATTTAATTCAAATTTTGTTTTTTTATGGAAAAAGTTCATGAATTTTTATCCCTTAATTAAACACACTAATCTATGAAATAATTATACATTTTTAAAATAATTTATTTAACTTTATTTTGTGTGCATTGGTGTGAAAGTGTCAGATGCCCTGGAACTGGAGTTACAGACAGTTGTGAACGTCTTTGTGGGTGCTGGGGATTGAACTCGGGTCCTTTGGAAGAGCAGTCAGTGCTCTTAACCGCTGAGCCATTTCTCTTATTCAAAATATCAAAAAATTAAAACATTTAAACAAATTTAATTAATCTTGTAAAAATCTTTTCATATTAATTTATTTTTACAAGGGTCCAAATAGGCATGGCAATAGTTAATATATATCAAATACTCTGAGCTTGAATAAACTTTGTGCCATAAAAGAAAGTTCCCTAAATCTGAATCTATAAAGAGAGACTAGGGGAAAAGCATCATAATTACTTAAATATGTTGAACAGACAGCAAATTATGGGATTGAAAACAAGAAAATGTTCTATAAATTACTCATTATACTTCACACTAGAGAAAGAATGCTGACTGAGGACAGACAGGATCCCATGGAGGTGGTGGAAATTGATTCTCGACAAGGATTCTGGACTCTCCCAAATTTTCGTAGATTTCTATTTATGTGCTATGAGCATCAATACATTTTTCTGTTTTTGTTTTATTTTGATATAAGGCCTTTCACTGAATCTGGAGCACCCTAGGCTAAACTATCAGGCCAGTTAACCCCTAGAATCTACCTGTCTCCTGTAGCATTCGGTTAACCATATGATATGGGTCCTGGGCATTCCAAGGAAGCCCTCAAGCACTTACAGCAAGTACTCTATCCACAGAGATATCCCATCTCCCCCTAAAACAATTTTTAAAAAACTGTCTGAAGAATATAATTGGAATTAGAGGTTGGCCCTTAACAGTGAGACACTTGGGAGTCTTTAGACCAAATAGAATTATCCCTTTTGATTCACTGTGAGCTGGGACTCGCCATTTTAAAGATGCTCTCCACAGAGAAATAGATCTCTTTATTACCCCAGTTTCCAAAAGTTTTAAAATATACTTTTTTATTTGCTGAATGACACTATATTAGAGGTAGTCCTGTTAGTATGTCCATTTAGGACAGTGACCTCTATTTCAATGGGGATGATATAGGATAATTTTTTGATATTTTGAATAAGAGATATAAATACTTAAATATGTTGAACAGACAGCAAATTATGGGATTGAAAACAAGAAAATGTTCTGTAAATTACTCATTATACTTCACACTAGAGAAAGAATGCTCTAAAGCCATATAAAAATGAAAGCCATATACATGATATATATATATCATTATATCAAATATATATTAGAAATAAAGAGTATTGTCATAAATGAAACAAAATTTATTAAAACATTTTTAATGTTCCAAAAATAGAGATATTTAAGTAATAAGAAAAATACTAAAGAATTATACAGCCATGTGAATGGTTGTTCAAATATATGAAATGCTGTGAATTGTTGATATGGTTTTTAATTTTTGGGTTATTTATTGATAGCTTGAGGGTCCAGCCTCCAGCTACCACCAGGGTATGCAAAAAATCCATGAAGGCAGTGAGGGCTTAGGAAAAATTTTTATCTATCCAAAGGCTAGACTTCTTTCTATCTGGGGGGAAAATAAGGAAAAACACATGCTTTTTGATGGTAACTTTGCCTTTTATTTCATTGTAAAAAATCTCTTTCTCTGAAAAATCTGTCTGTTTCCGCATAAATACATTCCACATTGTTGCATTCTCCATACATTCTCCACACTACCACATACCTCTTCTGCAGTTGCATCTCTTATCTATACAGCTTCCTTTTCCTTGACATCTCTTTCTTACATAGCTCCACATCTCTCTTCTATACACATTGCTTTTCTCTACTCTGCTACATTTTTTCATGTTATTCATCATTTAGTCACTCTTTCCTCATTCATTCACTCTCACATTACTTCTGCACGCTTATCTCCTTTTGAGCACATACACACACCTCACTCTCACACTCCCTCCATCCCTTACTCATTTTCTCTATTCTAAGTCTTTGGTTCCAATTCTCTCTAGGTCCAGTTCTCTTTAGTTCCATATCTCTCTGTCCATTCACACACACACACACACACACACACACACACACACACACACACACACTACACTCTCACAGTTAAAGTCTGGATAATTATATGTTATATTTTCAGGGTCCAACCCATTCTCATTACACATAAGTCACACAGTTTTTCTTAGGCTAGGAAGGTCATGCTGACTGGCCAGTAAATCACACTTTGCCATCCGGGTAGCTCTAAGTTGGTGACGGTTCCCAGACAGAAAGTAAACAGTTGACTGAACCTTGAGCCTGGGGGTATGTGTAGTCAATAGGGGGTTATGTCTCAATCTACGTAGCCTGACCTTGATTTAGCAATAAATACCTGGGAACTGTGTGTTTTCTGCAGGGGCAGCTTAGTCTATTTTGAATTTGTTTTGAAATCTAAAACTAGTTGTCTTTGTGACTGAGAATAAAGTTGCTTCCCTGTGTCTGTTAAAAAATATTCTAGTATTATTAGAATTATACAGCTTAAGTAGAAATCATCTTCTTGACCATCAACAGCAGTATGTGTACCGAAAGATGTAAAACACACTACCAATGGGCTGTGGACAGCACCCCACAGCTGTTCTTTTTAGGGAGGTAAGTGGTGGCACACGAGAAAGTTACAGACAGAGTAGAACTGGTTTCCACAGCTAGTGACCCCACAAACTGCCTAGTAGTGCTCCCCAACATGTAGTTATTTGTCTGGTTGGTTGGTCTTTTGAACACTAGTTGTCACTTGCTGTATACTCCCATGGCCTTCTGTAGATATTAAACAAAAATTCCTGCTGATATAGTCTATACAAGCTGAATTTTCATTTTAATTTTTAGAGAGAAAAGGGTCATAAAATATATCTTGAAATTCAAAACAGCTTAAAATGAATATAATTATTATTATCAGGAAGATTAAAAGGAAAAAGATATGGAAAGATAATAAGGGAGGAAGACTTTTTGAAGTTAGAGGTGTTATTGCTAATCTTTTCTGAAATATTTAAAATTATAAAAGCTAATGTCTTAGCTGAGGATTTCAAATCAAGTGCAGAGACACAACGCATGAGGATTAGACTTACCAGCACAGAAGATCAACCCATGAGAGATAGTATCATTTAGTACACATTCCACAAAGATAAGATAAAAAAATAAAGGTAGGAAATTTTAAGGCAGAAGGAAAACTAAAAGTATTTTAAATGACACAGTCTGGTTAAATGCAAATTATAAGTGGTAGAGAATCATCCCCTAATAGAGGGGAGAATAATCCTGATGGAGAAAAATTGTTAAGAAAATATCACATAATCTTTCTCCTATAGGACCTAGACTTAAACACTCATGGGGGGTCAATAGTGGAAGGCTAGTTGGAAGAAAGTGAGAATGGGATAATTGGGAAACGAAGGAAGTTAAAGAATAACTAAGTCAATAGGCACTGAAATTACCTAATTGCCAATTGGGCAAATCCACTAGTAATTCTTCGGTGGCTAAAAAAGAACAAAACCTTTTTCTTTTTTAAGTTGTGTCCTTTGACTCTATAAGCAACTCATTACAGTCTAAACACCAGACTTTGCTTTTCTTTTAATTCACTACTTTTGCTTTGTAGATGAAAGAGTTGCAGAAAACTGTAAAAAGAAAGAACATTAATAACATCAAAATTACATAGTCATTCCTGGAGTATTGTCTCCTGAAATACTTCTTTTCTTTTGTATCTCATAAAGGCAGCCCTCTGATTTGTGGACTGCATGATATAGCACAGACTCCCAACATTGCTAAACTTATGACAGTGCTGGGAGTTAAAGCCAGGGTCTCACATATTCTCGGCAAGCACTCTACCACTGAATCAGCCCTTCCTATGTGAGTTTAGAATGTGCTGTTAATTTCTCCTAATGGACTTATTGGTATCAATAAATTTTTGGTGAGACTGTTTTGCATACTAAAGAACTAATGGCATCAGGAGGAGGCAGCAAAGGCCTTCCCAGTCACAAATATTTTTAAAGTGAAAGAGGAATAAGAAAATTATTAAACTCAAATAGCAACAATAGCAACTTCCTTTATCCCTAAATATCATTTTAATTGCTGTTGAATGTGATTTTCCTGGGGAATTCATTATGATGTTCTAAATTGAAGGTTCAGACACAACAGTGGAATATCCATCCATCTGTGCATACAGACAGACAGACAGACAGACAATCCATGAAGCACTGGAACATCAACTGAACTGTTGGCATCTAGTAAAAGCACCACTATCCTCCAAGACAGCAAAGAGAAAGTACATTTTGAGTGTAATGTGTATTTATTCTGAAGTACAGAGTGAAAATGTGAGATATATGAGATGTTTATGAGCTGATAGTGCAATTTCACTAGGACAAAATAATTTCTCCACCTGATAGTTTTAAAAGTACATGAAATATTCTACCCCATTATCAGGATTTGTTTCTTATTTTACCCAATAATTGACAGGAATTAAGTGAGTGTCGCAAAAACAAAAACAAAAACAAAAACAAAAACAACAACAAAAAAAAACACCACACAAGTTAAATACTGTAGGAAAATCAACCTTAATTTCAGTGAATTTTGGCCAACCTGTCAACTGTTTATATTTAACTTTTGATCAATTTAATTGTTTATTGAACTTAATCTGCCCTTTTAGTGGCTTTTGTTAAGTTTACTGTTAGTAATGTGCCAGAATTACATTGCATAACCTTTCTCTATTTCCTCAAATTTAATTAATTGTGTCTCATATGCAGTGAATATCATACAGCCATTCAGTCCCATCTAGTGGTAGAAAAATCAACTATCATTTTCTATATTGTTTTTGCTACCTTTTCAGTCTTAGAACTCAGATTTCTGTTTTGATGCCTGATAATATAAACAGCTGAAGTCCTGCTAGGAAGCGGAAGTGCAAAGGCACATAATGAGCTGTCTGATCTTTTGTTACACTATCCGTGTAGTCCAGTCCTCTGCAAACTAGTGTAATGTAACACTATTCCCGTTCTCCACTCACCTCAGATAGGAAACTGGAGACAGACCAAAGTAAGAATGCCACCAAAGTGTTTCATTTGCTTACAAATAAACTTTGATTGCAGTTACTTATAGGGATGATGGTGAGGGGTTACTTACACAAGCAGAAATGACTCAAATACACCTCACATCACCAAAAGCCCTGAAGTAGATTTGACAGCTCACAAAAGGTGGCAACATAGAATGCACAGCACAGATTTCCAAAAGCTCAATGGGCTACATTGTGTCATTTCTAGGTTCTGAATTTGGCTCAAGCTTCTTCTAGGCATCTGTGCTGGTCTCTGTTTTCTTTTGCGTAGATTAGCTGATTTCAGAGTCTCTGAGCTACCCTTACTGCCTACATACACATCGAGGGACAAGGAGGCACTAGTGACTCTTGTCAGTCTCAGGGACTTCCAGAAACTTTTGAACTCTTTACTACCTGATCTCAATGAGATTTTTACAGGACAAAAATGTTTCATTTCCCCATAGAACACCTTGTATCTTAACAAGTTTCCCTCTAAGAAGAAGGTATATCTCCAAGGAACTTGCTAGAAAACAGCTAGCAAGAATGAATGTGCACCAAAGATTTAATGGCTGTCTGTGTTGTGATCATAAATGTTTAGGAACCTCATGTATTCCCTTCAGCTCACAAATTGTCATGAAATAATAACAAAGGCTGTCATGTGTCACAATTATTTCTTTGGTCAACAGTGATTAAACTGTAGGTTTCTGCTTAGTTGTGGTAGTAAAGCTAAGGTTGTAATATCATTTACGTATTTTGACTTTTAAATAAAGTTTCATATGAATGCAAATTAATGTATTTCAAATATGTTTGAAGGAAATTATCCTGTAAATTCTTCAAATAAGTAGCTAGAACTAAGATGATATTAAATCTGAAGATAATTACCTAATTAACTAAGATTAATTAATTTGAACTAGATTTAAATATTTGGTTACTTTTGTAAGACTTTTAAAAATCTACCTTTATTCAATATAATGTTAATAAATATGTTTATCTTCTCTATAATTGAGCACCAATAACATTTATTTAATTGTTTAAATATGAATTTATATGGCCTTTCCTAAGGCACAATTTTCAGTGACATGTAAAGTTTGTTAGTTGCTAAAATAGATTACTACAAAGGGTATCATGGAAACATTCATTTTTATTGATGTAAAAACAATTTGGCTTCATAATATCAATAATTAGATAACACCAAGTCATGAAACAATCTTTGTGAAGCTTGGTGAACCTGCTATTATGTGTCTTGTGTTTAATTGTATAATTTTGGGTCAGAGCAAACAGCATGCTGGAAAAAATAGATAGATGTTACTATCACATTTATTTAAAACAATGAAAAACTAATATTGTAAAAGAGGTACATTCCTACTTATGACTACATTCCTAACTTTAAAGGCAACGCTCCATGCACAAAGGTTACTGTTAGTTTTTACTCAGTGTCACAGCATCCATCACACACAGCAAGAAAATGCATAGGTTAAAAGTCAAATTTCACTTTCAACCATTTGTTAATATGGACTAAACAATATGAAGTTGTCAGATGAATGAGCTTTTAGTCTTTTAAAAAACATGAACATATTGAATAATTCAATGCAATTTTGACATAGGGACAGAAGTTGCTGTCTAATAAGGCTTTAAGATGTTGTATTTGGGGCAGGAAATTACATTTAACTCTTGGTATATCCACCTGAGAAGATTTAGTGATGAGAAAAATTTTAAATTAAAACTAAATTAGCTTCTTTTACTGTATTCATATAATCTGCATTGTGTGTGTGTGTGCTTTCTTAAATTTATAAACACAGCATGATCAGTTCATATGTAAATTTTATGTTATCTATTATATTGGAGTTGACTATTTAGTTTTAGACAATCAATGTGGGTAGGTTTTTTTGTTTGTTTGTTTTGTTTTTCTGCTGGCAGAGACTATTTCTCCTGCTCTCAGCACTCCCTGGTCGCCTGTAGTTCTTGTCTAAGGCTGAGGATCTATAAGTTTCTGCCCTTCCATAGTAACATACTGTTGGTGTTATCCTTGTTTAGATTGGGCTAAGGCAGGCATGTTTATTAGACTTCATGGGGGCACCTTTTCTGACTTTTCTATCTACCAACAAGATAAAGAGAGACAAGGTGTTTTCTATCTAATTGTCACTTCTCCACCAACTTTGACTCCTAGTTTGTACCAAGATAAATCAGCTATCTTCCCTGTAACTCAGACTCCCACTAAAATTTACTTAGCGCCCATTGGTATTATAAATAAACTTTTACTGAAAAAATAGGAAAAATACATATTGAAAATAGGTCATGGTTATTGTCTTATTCAAAATGTTTCCAAAGGAAAAAAAATACAAATAAACCTAACCAAGGAGGTGAAAGACTTATACAATGAAAATTTAAGAATCTGAGAAAAAATATAAAGACACTAAAAAATGGAAATATATACCATGCTCATGGTTTTCTCGAAATAATATTGGGAAAATGACCATTCTACCAAAATCTATTTATAGATTCAATGCAATTCCAATCAAAATATCCACCTAACTTTTCGTTGAAATAGGAAAAAAGATCCTAAAGCTCATATGGAATCACAAAAGACTCAAAAAAGACAAAGCAATACTGAGAAAATATATAATGCTGAAGGAATTACTATTTCAGAACTCAAGAACATTACAGAACCAGTCATAAAAACAACATGGCAGCCAGATGCTGGTGGTACACACCTTTAATTCCAGCACTTGGGAGGCAGAGAAAGGTGGGTCTCTGTGAGTTTGAGGCCAGCCTGGTTTTTAGAGTGAGTTCCAGGGCAGCCAGTTGTGCACAGAGAAACTCTGTATTAAAAAATAACCCCCCCCCAAAAAAAACCCAACCTCAAACAACAACAACAAAAACAAACAAATTAACAAAATGGTACTTGGGGGGGGGGAAGACATATAGACCAGTGGAATAAAATTGAAGACTCAAACATAAGCATGTATGGCCATCAGAAAAATATACCAGAGGAAAATCTGTATCTTCAACCAATGAAGAAGAATGATATCAACTCACATCTATCACCTCTCACAAAAAGAAAAAAAAAAAACCACAAATTTTAAAAGCAGAATTTACTCTGAGTTAAATGGAGGTCACATCTTGGGAACACAGTAGTGAAGTGACATTATCAGTTCCTTTTTGGGGCTTTTTATTGAGTAATACAATAACACAATTTCTATTATAGTGTTATGAAAGGAGAAGTAAAATTACTACAAAGCTGACTTGAGCAGAAGGTCTATATGGAGGAGCTTTAGCTGAAAAAATGGAGTTTTGTTATGAAAATACTCAGGTTTTAGACAGAGTAAATGATCAGCAGAAATTTAATACTACTCTTGTCTGGAGTGGAGAGGAGGAGGCATGATGCTGTGACCCCTCAAAGGTAATAGTGATCACAATTTTCCACCTCATAGACTTTTTCACAAGACAATTACAAAAAAAATGATTTAGGGCTTTGAAATGTAACTTTTCAGTGTTTTAAAATTGATATAGAAGGCT
>CABHPQ010147045.1:4306-23840 GCA_902168405.1 Peromyscus aztecus
TTTTTTTTTTTTTTTTTTTTTTTGAGACAGGGTTTCTATGTAGTCCTGGATGGCCTGGAACTCTCTATGTAAACCAGGCTAGCCTCAAACTCGCAGAGATCCACCTGCCTCTACCTCCCTAGTGCTGGGATCAAAGATGTGCCCAGGTCAAGATATTTTAATAAAGGATTGAATTTAAGTGCTAGGTTAGGAGGAAGGAAGTTCCTTAGGGAAAGAAAACAAGACACACCTAAGATGTGGTGTGTGGTGTGGACTTCTCCAAAAGATGCAGAAAAAGACACTCCCAAGTCTGAGTATGTGCTCCTCAAAGGACAGCCTCAGTTAAGTGGAAGAACTAAGCCTTCATTTCCCTAACTGGCTCTCTGACTATTTTGCATCTGAGTAAAAGCAAGAATTCCATTTTTTATAACTAATTTTTACATGTTAAAGGTTTGCTTTGCTGACTCTTTTGCCTGCCTGACATTGCCTAAAGGCTTTCATTTGGATTTTTCAGGAAAGAAAGAATACCACTTTCTACACTATCTAGAAATTATTGATGTCAGTAGCGTGGGGTGGAGACAGGAGGCCCAGCTCCCCCACCATGTCACCTACAGCATCCCCCAAAGCTCAATTAATCTTTTAGAAACCTTAACTCAGGTCTAACACAGGATTCACAGCTTTGGCCCAGACAACAATTTCAGGAATAGTCAGTATGAAGCAGAGTCGGGGTCTAATGAAGAAATTTTGACATAGACTTTAGCACGAAGGTTAAGAGGAAGGGAGGAGGCACAGAAGCCACAGACACACTTGAAAGCATGAATGTGGGGTTGTGCCAGAGTCCTTCCTCATCTTTGCGATACTCAAATAAACCATTTTGGTGGATTTTGAAGTTACTGTCTTAAAAGTCTGCTAAGAAATCTAAATGAGATCTCTGAGAGGCAGGATGGGGGGAGGCTGAGATGATTGCACTCAATAAAAGAAAGCCTGGTTCCCCTGAATACATGGTGGAAAGACATCTGTACTGTAAACAAAGTTGAAAGTCTTGGTTGAGAGTCTCAAGAAATGTCAAAGGAATGAGACCCTGGGACCCAAGGTCCATAAGACTATTCACTGCTATTTTAAAATAAGATATCTCTACATAAAGAGACATTAATTTTTTGTTGACATCCTTCACAGCTAATGGTCATTGTACTGGAATTCCTGCTTCTCAGTTGGCAGGAAGCTTCAAATTCCTGAGTGAGGGGCTTCTTGCCTATCATATGTCCCTTTAATTTTTCCTGCCTTTCTGACCTACCTCCACTGGGAGCCAAATCCAGAACTATTAGGATAGATAGGCTGGAAAGAGCTAGATACATCTAACCTAATTACCTAACTTTATGAATGAGGAAACAGACTTAGGAAAGGGAAGTAGTTTGATGCCCCATGAGACCGAAACCAAAACCTGGATTTCCTTCCTTCTAGACCCAATTCTTCTCATAACAAAACACTCCACCAGCAGTCTTCTGTTTTGAAACTTTAAAATTTTGCTGTTTCAAAGAAATAACAAATGCTTCAAGAGACTAGTTTCACTTAGTTTAAACATTATAGAGTTATAGGCCAGTCTGGAAATATCACACGGTACCCATAAGTGCATACAGCCTTTCTTTTTTTAATGTGCTAGTTAAAAGGTAAAAACCAACTTTTTCAAAAAGTTATTTATTAAAAAGAAATTTAGCCTTTATTTTTATTTTATGTGTAGGGTGTTTTGCTTGCATGTATATGTGCATGATGGGCATGCAGTTTCTGTGGAGATCAGAAGAAGGCATCAGATCCCCTAAGACTGGAGTTACAGATGGTTGTAAGCCACCATGTGGGTGCTGGAAGATCAGTCAGTGCTCTTAATGGCTAAGCCATCTCTCCAGCCCCCTAAAACTAACTTAAAAAAAAAAAAAAAAAAAACAGCCTTACTTGGTAGGATTTCTGGAGAGGTGGCTCAGCAATTAAGAGCATATACTACTCTTACAGAAAACCCAAGTTTGGTTCCCAAGACCCACATCTGGTGGCTCACAACTGCCTATAATTCCATGTCCAGGGGATCTGATGCCTCTGACGTCTGAGGGCACCTGCACTCATGTTCACAGACATACATACTCATTAAGCGTGCACACACACACACACACACACACACACACACACACACAATTTAAAATAATAGAAATAAAAACATGGGGCTAAAGAGATGGCTCAGCAGTTAAGAGCACTGGCTGTTCTTCCGGAGGTCCTGAGCGTAATTCCCATATGGTGACTCAAAACCATCTATAATAAGATCTGATGGCCTCTCCTGACATGCAGATATACATGCACTCACACATAAAATACAAATAAATATTTTTTTTTTTTTTGGTTTTTTGAGACAGGGTTTCTCTGTGTAGCTTTGGAGCCTGTCCTGGAACTCACTCTGTAGACCAGGCTGGCCTCGAACTCACAGAGTGAGTTTGCCTCTGCCCCCCCCCCCAGTGCTCGGATTAAAAGTGTGCTCCACCACCACCCTGCTTAATAAAATATTTTTTAAAAAGAAATAAATATACATTTAAAACTTTTTAAAAATTACTTTGTAATTTGAGTAGCGTGTAGCAAGTCTTTCTCTGTACCGCCAGCTCCCAAATAACAACATGGAGACTTCTTATTAATTATGAAAGCTCTGCCTTAGCTTAGGCTTGTCTCAACTAGCTCTTATAACTTAAATTAACCCATTTATACTAATCTATGTTCTGCCATGTGGTATTATTCTCTTCCATCTTATACTTCCTGTTTCCTCTCCATGTCTGGCTGGTGACTTCGCCTTTCTTCTTCCCAGAGTCCTCTCTGTCCCTGGAAGTCCCACCTAGCCTCTTTCTGCATAGCTATTGGCCATTCAGCCCTTTATTAAACCAATCACAGTGACACATCTTCATGTATGCTGAATCTACCTGAGAGACCACTTTCTCAGACTCTATGTGGAAATTTGAGCCTCCATGTTGGATGCCATATGTAGTCAGACTTCCCTTTGGGGCCACCTCACAATTAACAACATAGAGATTTATTATTAATTATGAAAGCTCTGCCTATAGCTCAGGCTTGTTCTTAACTAGCTCTTATAACTCAAATTTACCCATTTATATTAATCTACATTCTATCACGTGACGTTACCTCTCTTCCATCTTACACCTCCTGTTTCCTCTTCGTGTCTCCTGGAGTCTCCTCTGCACCTAGATTCTCCTCCTCTTCCTTTCTCTCTCCAGAAATCCCTCCTATACTTCCTGCCTAGCTTTTAGCCATTCAGCTTTTTATTATACCAATCACAGCAATACACCTTCACACCATGTACAAATATCCCACAACATCAGAGTCTAACTATGCTCTAACGTGGGACAACATAAGGTAGGCTGGTTATAAGTAGGTCTGAGTTTGGGAACTTAGATGGTTTGGAATCATGGTTTGGAAAGTTCTCATATGGCAACATGCTATAATATTTGAATACTCACAGGCAAAGTAAACAAGCTATGTCTTAAGGTCACACCACAATCTGTATTTAAATTCCTCACCATTTTCTCCCCTTACTTCTGTCTGTCTCTTCCTGTTTGTGGAAGTTGTCCTCAGCTGCTTCCCATGACTGCTGTTCTGTCTCCAGGTGTAACTGTTTCTGCACCTCTCTGTGTACGCCTGACTCTACATGCATTTCCTTCTATTTCTAAGACTCGATGTTATTGAACTTGACTGTCTTCCTTAGTGTATTCTTTCACTTTTCCAGCAGCTGTCTGCTTTTTTTCCCTTTGAGACAGAGTCTTGTTATGTCACGAAAGCTCGCCTGGAATTCACTATGTGGACCAGGTTGGATTCAACCTCACAGAGATTCCCCCTACCTCTGTCTCCTGAGTGCTGGGATTAAAGGCATGTGCCACCACATGTAGTAACATCTGTCTTTTTAATTGCCCCCAGGGGTTCTCTTCTACCTTTTGCCCCATTTACTATGTCCATGTCCCCAAGGCTGGAGAGATGACGGCTCAGTAGTTAAGAGCACTGGCTACTTTTACAGAGAAGACCAGAGTTTGATTCCTAGCATCCACATGACTGCTAATAACTGTCTGTAACTCCAGTTCAGGGGCATGTGACGCCCCCTTCTGGACTGCATGGGTGCTACATGCACCTGGTGCACATCGTACATGGATGCAAAACCTCCATAGAAATCTAACATAAAAGTAAATACCTTCACGTCTCTAACTACCCTCCTCTTCCTTCTGTCCTGCCAGTTTCCCATCTCTTTTCCTCGCTCACTAAGTGCTGGGATTACGGGTGTGTGCCATCACAAACCCAGCCTCAGAATCTTAACAAAGGCTACCAGAAGAATTTGAAACAAAATCAACCCTTCTTCATGTCTAGTAGAAGAAAAATACTCTCTCCCAAACACAGCATGCCCTTCTGCCTGGCTGATCTGATTAGGACAACGCTCCCCTTTCTTCCACATGACTAATAAAAGCCCAAAGAGCTCAGATCAGTGAGAGAATAAAGTAGACTACTGAATAAAATCAAGTTGTACAGGAAAGGAGAAAGATAGGCAATTAATCAGAGTCTGTTGAATCCATGAATTATAGAATTGTTGAATTGGATCAAGCATTTAAGTTATTATAGACTCAAACTCAACAAATCTATGTTTCCTATACATGTCTCTGTAATCAAGCTAAGAGTGTCTCCTTGCTGTTCTAATCTTAGGCAAACCTCTGCGTGGTCAAGGGAAGGCATGGGTAACATCTGACTTTCTTCTTTCTAGTTAGTATCAGCTACTTCCTGCTTTCTATGACTTTTCTTGGAATAGAGACTTTTCTTTCCTTTTATATTCCTGTCTCCCATACATAACTATTGGCCTTTTTCCACTCTAAAGGGTTTCATATTAACCACCACAATCCTAAAAGATGGAGAGTTTTTTAAAATTCATTAGTTGATAGCTGTGGCCATTTTTTTAAATGGCTATAGGTGTCACATGCATATCTCTGTGAGTTCCAGGCTGGGGCTACACAGTGAGACCCTGCTCAAAATGACTGCAAATACTTCTACACACTTTCCATCAAGATATGGGATCCTCACCCCCCTTGAGATAGACTTTCTCTATGTAGCTTAAGCTGTCCTGGAACTCACTCTGCAGACCAGGTTGGCCTCAAACTCAGAGATCCACTTGCCTCTGCCCCCCAAGTGCTGGGATTAAATGTGTGTGCCACCACCATTTGGCACTTGTTTTGGTTTTGAGATTTTATTTTTATTTTATATGTAGATGAGTATTTGCTTGAATGTATTCTTGTGCAGTCATGCATGCAGTGAGGAGGCCCTGGAGGCCAGAAGAGGGCATTGAATCCCCCTGGGATTGGTGTTATAGATGGTTGTGGGCTACCATGTGGGTGCTAGAAATTAAGTCTGGGTCCTCTGGAAGAGCCTCTGGAAGAGCAGCAAATGCCCTTAAACACTGAGCCATCTCTCCAGCGCCTGGGTGGGCTATTCTGATGAATATAATATAGTAGAAAGTGAAGATGTATAACTTCCAACCCTAGGTCTTAAAGGTCATGTGAATGTACTAGAAAGACAGATCTGTTTTTCTGGAATGTATATTCTTGGAACTCTGAGCTACCACATAAGAAGTTCAACCAGCACATGGAAATGGCACATGTGGGTTCTCCAGTTGATGTTCACAACTGAGCCCAGATTTCAGGCTTTCCTGGTCTGGATACCAGACATATTTGTGAATAATCCTCATGGGATCCTAAACTCCAACTATCTGAGTCTTCTGAAAGGACACCCCAGACACTGAGCAATCTGAATAACTGGCCAACAGAATCCCTGAGCTCAACTGTAAAAACAACATCTAGTGGCTCATTTTCAAAGGTGGCGCACACCTTTAATCCCAGCACTCAGGAGGCAGAGGCAGGCAGATCTCTGTGAGTTCCAGAGGCCAGGTTGGTCTACAAAGTGAATTCCAGGACAGCCAGGGCTACACAGTGAAACCATGTCTCAAAAAAAACCAAAAACAAACAACAACAACAAAACAAAAAACAAAACAAAAACAAACAAGCAACAACAAAAAATATCTCTAAGGTGCCTCAAGTCAGCTTAGGTCCAGCTACAAATGGACAGAAAACACTAGATTTCTGCTAATGTTCTACACCACACCACCCTTGACACAAAATATTCTAGGTGCTTTAAACCAAAAGTATGGAATAGAAAATTACCAATAGCCAAGCTTTCCTTCAAGGTCATGCACCTTATAAGCTTTAAAAGAAGCAGAATGGCCAGGCGGTGGTGGCTCACGCCTTTAATCCCAGCACTCGGGAGGCAGAGCCAGGAGGATCTCTGAGTTCGAGGCCAGCCTGGACTATAGAGTGAGTTCCAGGAAAGGCACAAAGCTACACAGAGAAACCCTGTCTCGAAAAACCAAAAAAAAAAAAAAAGAAGAAGAAGAAGAAGAAGAAGCAGAATGTAAAGCATGTAAAGCATATAGATGGACCTACACAAGGTTTTAGTTGAGAAAAAGACAAATGTAGGTAATAGAGGGAGAGCTCAGACCTGGATGGTGTGTAACATTTCAGTCTCTGATTACGAGTAACGGCTGCTTTCACTGCTGACTCCCCCGTGCTTATACTACGAAGTAGGGATCTTTGCTTCTCAGGTTATTGCTATGTTCAGACACTAAGTCTCAGAGTGGTTTGTTACATGGGAATAGATCACTGGGGGCTGGAGAGATGGCTCAGTGGTTAATGGCACTTGCTGCTCTTCCAGAGGAGCACAATTCAGATCCCGGCATCCACACTGGGTAGCTCGCAACCACCTGTAACTTCAGCTCTAGGGGATCCAATGCAATCTTCTGGCCCCGGAGGCACCTGCACACATGTACACATACCCACACACATACACACCACAACACACACACACACACACACACACACACACACAGAGTCTTTAAAATAGTTAATTATTGAAATTCTGGGCCTGACTTATTCTAAAGACAGCCAAGTTCCTAGCTTGGATGCTGTCACTGAAATCCCATATACCTTCACTTACTATTTCCCATTCTACCAAGCAGCTTTAGAAATGCTACAAGCCATAGGACTTATTTCCACTGCTGTTCAAGGCAACTAGAGAGGCTGTGAATTACCATGTGGGTCCTGGAACCCATCCCAATGACTTTGCTTTAATTTAATGGCAGGCCACTTTAAAGCCCTGTCCCTGGTACAAGAGGCTCAGCACATCAACTTTGACATATGGATTTGGGGTAGACACAATTTTGCCCATAACAGTGCCCCGAAGTGGGGCAAAGGAGGATCTGACCCCTGTAGTGTCTGGGGTAGAAAGCAGCAGCCACGTTTTCACACTGAACAGTGGGGCTTCCCCAAAAGAGAATGAGATGGTCACAGGAAGAGAGGGCAGGAGATCTGCACCACCAAGACAGATGCCCACAATTCCTTCCTGACGGAGATTCTAAAAGGGAGTAGGAATCTATTCAAAGATCCTCCCTCTTCTTAATTCTCAATGTGAACTATCAAGCTTCCATCCTTCACCTCTGACCTCGGAAACTGGGCCACTGCTGGTTCCCCAGTTGCAACACCGAAGGCACCCATGTGCCCTTTCCATTTTGTGAACCACTCCCTGGTTGATGGGCTTCCTGCTTTCTCTTCTGCCCAAACTCCTTTGTTAGCTGTTTTTCCTTTTCACAGGGTGTGAAAATTTGTGCCAAGTTTCTCTTTTCGGCTTCCTCTCCTTCTCAACCCCACCTTCGTTTCCCTCATGGCCCCCACCTTCTCTCCCGGGATACTCTATAGTTGGATACAGGGACACTATAGATCTTATCTGTCCTCTATCAGGAGCCCTTCTTCCCCCTATAAGGCTGGGAGGCTATCAGGCTAGCAAGCACTTTGCAACTGAGCTGCATGTTACCTTCCTAGGATTTCTGCAGGGGTCAGCATGGATCTCCTTAACAGAGGGGGAAGAGTGTGAATTTGCATGTTGTCTTGGGAAAGAACCTAAACTCTTATCTAGAGTTTAGAACATCAAACACGTGTGCCTGCCTCGCATACCACGTCCTAATCTGCCTTCCGAGGTTCAGGACTTCATGTCAAACTGATTTCTTGACGTTCTCATATGACATCTCCACAACTGCCTCACACTCAGCAACAACAAAAGCTGAGAACACCGTCCCCCTTCCCAAAGCTGCCTACTCCTCCTGGATCTCTCATGTCCATGGAAGACACCACCACCCTCCTAATCAGGAAGAGAGGAGTTGAGCTCACCCAGGCCCTCCCTCTCCGTTACCTCCAATGGACAATCATGCACTCAAGTCTTATCAATTCCACCTTCTTGGCACCTCTTTTAGGTTCTACAAATGCATAATCACTTTTAAAACAGAGATTTTTGTTTGTTTGTTTGTTTGCTTGTTGAGACAGGGTCTCTCTATGTAGCCCTGATTGTTCTGTAACTCACTAGGTAGACCAGGCTGGTCTTGAACTCATAGAGATCAGCCTGCTTCTGCCTCCCAAGTGCTGGGACTAAAGGCATGTGTCACTATGTGTGGCAAAACAGAAGACCTTTAAAATATAAGGCCATTAAAATCTAAGGCCTAAGTTTCAACTAGATAGTTGACATAATTTCACTCTTCCCTGTTTTTAATCTCTCTGCCCTGTAGTTCACTTTCCAGGTGATTACAGTGCTTTTAGATTTTTTTAAATATGACAATCCTTTTTTATTTTTAAAATGTATTTAGTTAGGGAGCTGGAGAAATGGCTCAATGGTTAAGAGAGCTGGGCTGCTCTAGCAGAAAACCTGGGTTCAGCTCCCAGCACCCACATGGCAGCTAACAGTTATCTCTAGCTCCAGTTCCCAAGGATCCCAACCCCCTCTCCTGACCTCTATGGTGTGACACACACACAGTACACAGATAAACCTGCAAACAAAACATCCACACACGTAAAATTAAAAAAAAAAATACGATTTTCTTTTGGGACTACCAGCCCACAAATGACACAGAGATGTATTATGAATTATGAAAGCTTGCCTTTAGCGTAAGCTTGTTCCCAACTGGCTCTTATAACTTAAATCAACCTGTTTCTGTCCATCTACATTCTGCTACGTTCTTTACCTCTCCTCCATTCTGTAAGTCCGACTCCCTCCTTGTCTCACTGGTGTGTCACGCATGCCTAGATTCATCCTGAGTTCCTCTCCCTGCCAGGAAGTCCCGCCTAACCTCTCCTGCCTAGCTATTACGTGAATCACTACTTGGTGCCAGACCCTAGGCTGAATATTGGGAATAAAGCCGTTAAAATGAGCAGACCCCACGCCCTCCGAGGCCTTGTGGTCCACAATGTGACGAGTCATACTGAAGCAAAAGTTTCAGAGGTCAGCTGTGTCGCAACTGCTACAGCTGAAGTGTGAAATGTCACCCGCAAGCCCTCAGCCCCTAGCTGGTGGCACAACCCTTAGGAGGCTGTGAAACCTTTAGGAGGTGAAGTCTACCTGGGGAAACTGGTTGCCACGGTGCTGCCTGCAGATGAACGTGCCCCACCATGATGGACTGTGTCCTATGAAACCACGCACCAAAACAGCAATCCTTCCGTCATGGCGAAGAGAAAAATATGGCCAATACAACTGAACCCGGAAAACTAAGGAAAGCCTCACTCGCCCGTCTTCTACCTCTAATCAACAGGTATGGCTCCACATACCAAACCAACAACTCTGTCTGAATTGTTTCATTCAAACTCCACAACTCCTTGGAGTTAGTGCTGTTATTACTAGCCCCGCTCTACAGATAAAGAAACTGAGGCCTGTAAGGGTTAAATAAATGGTGGAGTTGAGATTTGATCCCAGGCTCATTTGAGACCAGATAGATGTCACATGAACAAGAAGTCTACACTTCTCCTTCATTAGCACATGCTCTCCCATGTAGACCCTTCACCTAAACAGACCCACCATTGCCTTATCTGTGCATATGCAGTGTTTCAAAAGCACCCTCGTAGTCCTCAGAGCACTAGGGATTCTTGCCTGGTGGTGTCTCTCTAGGAATCTTTAAGTGTTGTGGAGTTGCAACTAATTCACTTCTGTAATCTCAATCATTTGTGCTGCTCTTCGCATTCCTGTACTGAAGGAAGAGAAGGAAGAGGAAAAGAGGGAGGAGGAGGAAAGGAATAAGAGAGAAAGAGGAAGGAGAGGAAACAAAAGGTGAAGATAATCATGAGTTCACAGGAAGATTCTGTATAAGACATCCCTGGTGCATCATGCTGCTCTGTAAGAACTTTAATCTTACCCAACACTGTAAAATGAATCCTTGCAACAACCCCAACAGCATTCCATAAAGGACTACTCAATGAGCACTCATAAAATCCCTCTGGATGCTTCTTGCCTGTGACGATCAGAATGAGGAGGGCCCCCATAGGCTCACATATTTGAATACTTGGTCCCCAGTTGGTAGAACTGTTTAGGCAGGATTAGGGGATGTGGCTTTGTTGAAGGAGGTGTGTCACTTGAGGTGAGCTTTGGGGTTTCCAAAGTCCATGCCATTCCCAGTGTTTCTCTCTGCCTCCTACCTACCGACGAGGATGTAAACTCTCAGCTACTCCTCCAGCGCCATGCCTGCCTGCTGCCATGATGGTCATGAACTTACCTACTGAAACTCCAAGCCCCAATAACCTTTTTTCTATAAGTTGGCTTGGTCATGGTGGTATCTTGTTACAACAATAAATAGTAAGTAGGACGTGATCCGTACTGGGCCCCTATATCTTCTCCTATCTTTCCTCTATAGCCTAGGCCCATGCTACTAACAACTTTTTCCTTCATCAGAGATGAAATGAAACTTAAAGGAGGCAAACTAAAATGGAGCCTTATGCCACAAGTTAGCAGAAAGTCACCAGGAAGTTGAAGAACAGAGTGTGCCTGGGAACGCATACCCTTTACCTCAGAGACTGTCCTCAGGCAGATACGTATCCTTTTTTTTTTTTTCTGTTTTTCTGTTTTAGGTTTTCTAGACAAGCATCAAAGCTCTATAGCAAAGTTTCCAGAGCTTCAGCTGTATTTTATATGGTGTGAATTTATTAAGCAATATTAAAAAGGCTGTCTGGATCGTGCCCATTGCCCACCTTCATCAGACATCTAAACCATGGGCCACTTAGAGAGGGGCTTCTGCAAGAACATCCTTTGGATGGCAATGGGCAGCAGTCAACTAGGTCTACCCGCAAGCAACACAAAACAAAAGTCAAAACTGAGAAATGATGGTCGTATGATTCCGGAGTAGAGAGGGCGTCGCAGTGGTCAGCAGGACCCTTTGGCAGCCCCTCCTCCACTCAACCCTTGCTAGGCCTCATTCGCCCTACTTAAATTGCTCACTCAAGTCAGGTGAGAGCTGCCCAGATCCCTAGGAGCCCATTGGGGGACCAGCCCTACCAAACAGAATCATTTGATTTCTTTGTCTGGGAGTTGAGTTGAGATGATTGTCAAACACTTAGCTTTGTCAAGGGGAGGTTGAGGGAGAACAATGTGTGAATACATTAGGGAGGAGGTGAGACTGAGATGTTAACCAATCTTACCACTTCCTATTCCTCTACCCTCCATGTTTTCTGTTGAGGGGCCCTGCACTTGGGCCTTTCGACCTATAGACCAGCCCAGGCCCAGAGAAAGACAGAGCTACCCTGAGCTACTGTGGTGAGCACAGCCCCAGCCACACTAGAGTGAGGCTAGAGCTTCTATCCAATCAGCTTTCTATTGATTGGTTGCCATGAGGTGAGCAACCTCCTTTGCTGCATGTTTCTGCAACCACAATGCCTTGCCTCATCATAGGTTCGACACATGGAGCCAAGTGGCCATGGACTGGAAACTCTGGCCCCCTTTGCGGCTCAGCAGAGAAAGAAAATACCCTGAGAATGGTGGCGTATCCAAGAGGGGTGCCTCTACTTCCCTCAGCCCTTTACTGGACACTTGACGGTGACAGCAACAATGCTTGGAACTCAGCACAAGCAGCTGCTGTTTCACCCAGAGACCCGCTGCCAAGTCCCCACAGCTCACGTCTTCATCTTGGTTTTCCCACAGAAGAAGTGTGTGTACTTGGTGTGCTGGCTGATTCCTCTATAGAATCAATGAAATCATACAGAGGGGCAAAAAATGTTTAGGGAGTTCCTGTCCTTGCCTGGCGCTCCCGCTTTTCTGTGATTCTCTCAGCCTCCCATTGTTGTCTCCTCTTTCCAGAACATGTCTTTCTCCCTGTGTGAGTTTCTTCAGAAAGACTCAAAACAAACATAAACAAAAACAGGAGAATCTAGTGATCAAATTCATGCTCAAAAGTTGGTAACTCCTTTGGATTATATATATATATCCTAGGGGTGGACATTTTGAAAGAAAATGTAGGTCAAGATAATATTGAAAAGAGATACTAGTGGACTGAAAAGTTTAAATTACTATTTTATATATAAATATGCATTTATGTATATTTTTATATATGTGGTCAGACCCTGGGTTGGATGTGGGCCAGGCAGGAGAGTAATGAATTCTGAGAGAGGGACCCCTGGGACATGGCCTTGGCTGTGAAGGCCATCATCAGGTCATGCTGTCCCATTCTTGGCCCTGGGTGCCCTGAGACTGCCCAAAGTACCCTCTGATAGATTCTGTGTGTGTCCCCCAGATGCTCAGCTGTGACAAACATAGAACGAGTGGACCCCCCCCCCCGTGTCCTCTCCAGAGGCTCTCCCTCCTGCTCCTGCCCTGCCACAAGGTTCACTCATCAGAGTTTACATCAGGAATCAGATGATGATGTTTCTGGAAAAGGAAACTAGTGAGAGAGATGGGGGAGGGGGGCTGAGAGGGTTTGGGGAAAAACTATTTACTTCCTCTCTTCTAGTCAAATAGGCCCCTTAAGGGTTCCGGATCTCTGTGGTGGCATTTTCTGTCTAGTGCAGCAGCATGTGGCCACTACTACTACCAACCGCTCTGCTACTTTTAGGTAAGTGGGGCTCAGTCTAGATGAAGGTAAAGCTTATGGTGGTCCATGTTCAGCAGAGACCTCCCCCCTTTTCAGGTCAGGCACGGAATCCCCACTACGGGCCCAGATTTAACTCCTAAGACAGAATGTTAGAGATAAGCAGCGCCCTGGCTCTGATCCGCTCTTCATCGGGAGTGGGCTGTGAGCTCGCCCATCTGGGTCTCCACTTCCCTAAGTGGAAGCTGAAGAGCAAGGACCAGGTCCGTGCCCTCCAGTCTGACACCTCAGACTTTCCCGTTCCTTCTCTTTCCAGGTGGGGTTAAAGTGGTGTCTGCGGCTTGATTTAGGGAAATGCAATCTTTACTTTTAACCTGACAGTTTGAATGAGGAACAAGAATAAAGGAAACGGTGTCAAAGTCTAGGATTTGAGTTTCCTGCAGGACAGGCCCAGGGCATGGGAGGAGAGAAGGAAGCAGCAGGTGGGGAGGGGGGGAGGGGGGGAGTCGCCCTGCTCAACATCTGATTCGTGCTTCTATTTTTTTTTTCCCCTTGCAGTTTCTTCTGACATTGGAGCTGGTGAGTCTGCTTCTGAGTCTTAGATTGATCGAGTGTGGTGCATACAAAGGCCACAGAAAGTTGGGGAAGGACCATTGTATGGTGTCTGGCATGTCTGGGAACTGGGAGCAATACCCTAACACAGTTGGGATCAGCCCTATGCATCTCTGGCCAGTTTTTCTCCAACTACAGAAAGAGTCAAAAATGGAGCCAACTGCTTCCCTGCCTAGATACCCTAAGAATGAGTCGTAGACAGGCTGAGAGCACCATGGGTTTATTCATTCCGCATGGGTTACCCTGGGAGTGCCACTCAAGGGCTCACTCATCTGTGTCCTCACTCCATATTCTCTTGACTCCTCATCAGGTCTCCAAAAGGCTGTGGTGATCCTAGACCCTGAATGGGTCAGGTTGCTCGAGGAAGACAATGTGACCCTCAGGTGCCAGGGCACCTATTCACCTGGGGACAATTCTACCAAGTGGTTCCATAATGGAAGCCTCATCTCACACCAGAGCGCCAACTATTTCATTGGAACTGCCAGAGTAAAGGACAGTGGAGAGTATAAGTGCCAGACAGCCCTCTCCATGCCCAGTGACCCGGTGAAACTTGAAGTCCATATGGGTGAGTTGAAGGGAAAGAAGGGCCCTGAATTACTTGGGGGAAAGCCCTACAATTTGGGTTAATATGGAAGTGAGGTGATATGTGTTCCATCAGATGGGAACAGAACTGTGGTTCTACCTGTAAGTAAGCCCTAAGCAAAGCATCAAAACCTTTCTTGCAGTGCATACAGGATGGAGACATTGAACGATTCCAAGGAATTAGCATTTTCACGGAGTACATACAACATAGATATATGCTCTGAGGTCAGGGCGTGCTCCGTGACATTCATTACTTAGACTAATGAATGTGTTCTTAGGGTCTCAGTTTCCTTCTCACTCTCAGATATTACACTCAAGCTCATCTAGAAGGCCAAAACAGCGTCCCTTCTCCATTCCAGATCTTTCATAGTCTGTTACCTATGTTACACTAAGTGTTACATCACTTCGTGTCTGTCTGTACTATCTTCCCGTCAACGCTATGCTGAAACTCACATGTTAACACACACTTGGACCCTTCAGGGGTGCCATGTCTAGTACAGCTCCAGAGACAGACCTGACTAGGAAGGAGAGGGAATAAAGAAAAGATAAACACACATGGACACCCAGACAAACTGGGATCCGATGGACTGGGCTCTCTGATGGAGAAACCACAGCATCCAGGAAGCTCAGCTTGTTTATTATATAGAGTTGAACAGGGAGTGGAGCTACTGCATGCAGCTGAGCAAGGAACCTGGGTTATCACATACAGGTAAACAAGAGACGGGGGTTCCTGTTATATACAAATGA
This sequence comes from Peromyscus aztecus, assembly GCA_902168405.1. Lineage (NCBI taxonomy): Eukaryota > Metazoa > Chordata > Mammalia > Rodentia > Cricetidae > Peromyscus > Peromyscus aztecus. The sequence goes on from CABHPQ010147045.1 coordinate 19,179, forward strand.
TCAAGGAGGCAGGTTTAGCTAATCTAGGTTGGAACAGTCTCCATAGCTGTCTTCAGGCCATAATCATCCAGGGGGAGAGAGAGATGGCGGGCATTTTCTGCACACACTATCAACATCCACACTCAGACCATCCCTCTAAATCTCATCCCTAGAGAAGGCTTTGCCATTTGCCCATGGGTCTGAGGCTCTGGAGTACTCAATACAGCTGTGTGGAGGTGTCTATACACTCATCCTCTACATTTATCATAGGATGGACATGTCTGTGTCCATTAGCAACATTTTGGTATCACTAGTGGGTAAGAGAACTATTTTTTTCAGGCGTAGATCTTTCCCAGCATTGTTGGAATCACATCAAATAATGTAGGTTTTACTCTGTTTACCCGGCTGTCCCTTTTGTACAGTGTGAGTTGGTGGACAGGCCTGGGGCGGGGGGGAGGGGTGGTTGAAACAGAAGCAGCTCTGCAGTATGGTCCCACTGAATTGGGCCTATCGAATAGCTGGGTTCTGTGGCTCCTTTGCCTCAACTATACCACCTGGACAGCGTGGTTCTCACTCTGCAGAGCGACAGAAGGAATATCAGTTACCTTGTTGGGTGAGAGATGGCTATCTAAGAGTAAATAAAGTGGGGTCCTGCTGAGAGGAAGCAATAGGAAAACCAAGTCTCAGGGCTAGGGAGGCGGCTCAGCCGGAAAACGTGCTTGCTGCTAAGCCTGAGAAGCCTGAGTTCGGGTCCCAAAAGCCACAGGGCGGAAGGAAAGAGCCCACTCCTGTAAGTTGTTCTTGGATCTCTGTAAGCATGATATCACACACACACACACACACACACACACACACACACACACACACACACACACGTACATTTTGAAAAAAGAAAAATCAAGGATCGGGCATGGTGGTTCATGCTTTTAATCCCAGCACTCATGAGGCAGAGACAGGAGAATCTCTGTGAGTTTCAGGCCAGTGTGATCTACAGTATGAGTTCCAGAACAGCCAGAGCTACATAGTGAAACCCTGTCTCAAAAAAAAAAAAAAAGTTAAAAAGAGGAAAGAAAAGAAATGTCAAGGCTAAGGGTTATTGGTTTGCCTTGACTTTGCTCTAAAAATGGGCTTTGGACATCTAGTTAACAAGACCTGCATGAGGCGGCAACCACGAGCATTAAATTCACCAGGAAGACCCCAGAGTCTGTTTTAGGACCAGTTTCACCTACACTCACACCCTGTACTTTCTTTGAGTAGAATTTTTTTTTATTCTAATTTCATTCTATATAGACCTCACCACACCGCAGTGTAACGCTTCAGAGTATATGTGTTTCTAAGTTCTAGACTGTAGGTTCTGTGAGGTTAGGAATCACACACCTTAGTCATCTGAAAATCCCCAGTGTAAAATGTCCGTTGCGAGTTTGTAGAGTAAATATACGCCTGTGTATTAGTTATGTTCACAGCAAGACAGACAAGACAAGACTAGTCCCCCAGCCATTGTAGTGAGCATACCTGTGACCCCAGCTCTCGGGAGGCGGAGCAGGAGGATCGGGGACACAAGACCATCCTTGGCTGTATAAAGCAAACCTTGACTACATGAGACCCTGTCTCAAAACACAAATAAATGAACATACTATTTTAATAAAAGAATATTACCCCCAGACACCAAGCTATATCCGTATCAATCACAATCTTATCCTAATTACACTGCATTCTTAATTGATAACCAATATATCTTGTTTATTTATAGTTTTCATTTGTTTGGGGACATTTCCTTCTATTTTCTTTAATAATAAGTCCTATGTAGTTCAGCATTGCCTGGAACTCACTATGTAGTCTAGGCTAGCTTTAAACTGCCGTTTTTCTTTCCTCAGCTTCTTGTATACTGTCTTCACTGATAAATGACCTACCTTATTAAATATTAGAAATTGCTCTCTGTTTGGCAAATTTTCCCGGGTAAAGAATCTCCATCAAAATGTTCTACCAATTTTGTTTAGCACTGGGCAGCAAAATTTAAAAGTCACCAAATATTTTGCTTTGTTCTTACTATAAACATCATTTGGGTTATATTTCAAAAGTCAATAAGAAGGAACCAGGCATGGTGGTGCATGCCTTTAATCCCTGTACTCGGGAGGCAAAGGCAGGCGGATCTCTGTGAGTTCGAGGCCAGCCTGGTCTACAGAGTGAGTTCTAGGACATCCAGGGCTGTTACACAGAGAAACCCTGTCTCGAAAAATAAAAAAATAAAATAAAATAAAAAGAATCAATAAAAAGGAAAATATTTTAATTTCCTCTCATCCTACACCTCCTGTGAAAATTCCCGTTAATCTTCAAAAACACATCCCTCCTTTTTCTGTGCACATGGCATTGTCCCATTCATATTTGCACCTGCCACTGATACTTATCCGACATGTCATTTTTATTTTCCCAGGTCCCATTCTCTCTGTGGAGTCTGATTACCTGAGGTGATTGTGAGAGTAGGCATCCGGGTGGTCATTGATCTACCTGAGGCCCCATAGCCTGTCAGAAACCAGAGATGACCATGACAGCCGACATTCACCTCTCCCTCCCTCCTTCCCTTCTTCTTCCCTCTCTCCCTTCCTCCCCCCACTACCCTCCTCCTGACTTTACAGTGAGGGTTCCCACACCATCTTTGTAACCCATGGACAGTGGTTTCCTTAATCCTGACTGCTGCAAGAGTCTTTTGAAATCTAACTTTTTTTTTTTTAATGTAGAAAGCTTTTGTTTTGTTTTTTTGAGGCAGGATTTCCCTGTGTAACAGTTCTGGCTATCCTAGAACTCCCTTTTAGACTACCTAGAGCGCACAGAGATCTGCCTGCCTCTGCCTCCCGAGTTCCAGAATTAAAGGCATTCACCACCACCACCAGGCTAGAAAGCCATTTTTAAATGTAATTTTTTACCCTTTGGTTTAGAAATACTGTGAGTCCTTATTACCTGCCAAACCAAACCTAAGCCCAGCACACAGGGAGCCTGCAGCTGTCCTCAGCTGCGCTTCTCACCTCCCTCATTCCTACTTCATTCTAACAATTCTCAGTCTGGCTTCCCATTGCATCCAGGATCGAGTAGTTCTGAGTTTCCCCCTCAGAAGATTCACATTCAGAGTCTGGCCTCCGGCTCTAAGACCTCTCTGTCTTTCAGGCTGGCTGTTGCTTCAGACCACTCAGCGGCCTGAGTTCCAGGAAGGGGACACCATTCGGCTGAATTGCCACAGCTGGAGAAACAAACGTGTACATAAAGTCACCTATTTACAGAACGGCATAGGGAAGAAATTTTCCCATGAGAATACTGAATTCCGCATTCCAGAAGCTACACAAAAGGACAGTGGCTCCTACTTCTGCAGAGGGATGATTGGACGAAACAACAAGTCTTCGGAGACTTTAAGAATCACTGTAGGAGGTGAGAGCTCTTCAGAACCTTTTTACAATGTGCTAGGGTTTTTATATTATTATTATTATTAGGTTTTTTATGTTATTCCTTATTATTATTACTTTTATTTATGGTATGTGTGCATGCATGTCTGTGTGCACATGCCACCGTGAGCTTGTGGAGATCAGAAGACAACTTTTAGGAGTCAGCTCTCTCATTCTACCACATGAGTCCTGGGGATTGATGAACTAAGGTGGTCAGGATTGGCCGCAAGAGCCTTTGCTGGCCTTTTTTCAATTTTTGTTTACTCTTAATCTGGCACAGATAAGGAGGACCTATTGTACTTTCAAAGGGTGTCTTAGTTCCTTTTATATTGCCGAGAAGAGACACTATGACCAAGGACACTTATAAAAGAAAGCGTTTAATTGGAGGTTTGCTTACAGTTTGAGAGGGTGAGTCCGTGAGAAGTAGCTGAGAGCTTCTATCTTCTCCACAAGCTAACTTTCCCATAGCAGGCAGACAGCATGAGAGACTCGGTGATACACCTCCTCCAACAAGACCACACCTGCGAATCCTTCCAAAACAGTTCCACCAACTAGGGAACAACTCACTCAAATACAAGAGCCTTTGGGGACCATTTTCCTTCCAACCACCACAAGAGGTGACAGAGGGAAGACCAAAAGAAGAAACAAACAAGTGAAATGAAAACAATTAGAGAATCTAAGTAGACATGTGAGGGTTCTTCATGCTAGTAAGGTAAATTTGTTCACAATTTAAAACCATATCAAAATTTAAAGTTAAGGGTCTGGGGGGACGACTCAGTGGTTAAGAGCACTAGCTGCTTTCGCAGAGGACCTGAGTTCACGCCAAGCACCCACATGGTGTCTCACAACCATCCATAATTCCAGTTCCGTGGGATCTGATGCCTGCCTCTTCTTACCTGCCAGGGCACTACATGAATGTGGTGCAATGCATACACCCAGGCACACATACATACATTTAAAAAAATTAAATAAATATTTTTTAAAAGTAAAAATTAAAATTAAAACTGGGCTAGGTGTGGTGGCACACGCCTTTAATCCCAGCACTCTGGGGCAGAGGCAGGTGGATCTCTGTGAGTTGGAGGCCAGCCAGGACTTTATAAGTGAGTTTCAGGCCAGCCGGGGCCACCTAGTAAGACCCCGTTTCAAACAACCAAAGAAATGTAAGTAGGGCTGGGGAGCTAGCTTAGTTCATCTTAAAGTGCTTGCCTCACGAATGTGGGGGCCTGCATCCAAGTCCTAGAGTCACGAAGCA
>CABHPQ010147046.1:10603-22178 GCA_902168405.1 Peromyscus aztecus
GTGTAAAACATTTTTAAACAAGTTGTTGCTCTTTAAAAGTAGGTTCATTAATCTACCCTTTCATCCTATCATATCTATATTCTACATTTCTATACCATATCCCCCTTTTTTCTTTTAGAAAGAGATTGACTATGACCAATAACAATTTGTAACCAACAACCTAAACAAAGACAAACATCCATAATCCATTTTTTTGGGAATGTGGACGTAGTTTTCTAGACTACTTCCTGCTGATAAAGGGTGCTGTATTCTTATGGGGATCCTGAGAAAATTAAGAATTATTGTCAAGTCCTGACTAAAATAGTCTTTGAGGCTGCATTGTCTGAGCCAGTTGCCTTGATACGGTTCTGGATGTTGGATCATCTGGGCCATGATGTCATCAGAGACTTTCAGGGGGTCTTGGCTGGTCAAACCTGATGTATCTTAATCTGGAACAAATCCATAGCCTCTTGCTTCCTGTGGCAACAAAATCAGAGCCTCCTTTCCAAAGCAACATATCCTTAGATTCAAATTTTGAAGTCAAGGTACCTTTAAAATATACATATTGGTTTAACTCAGCAGCCTTTACAATCAAATGTCTTTCTGCAGTTAAAAATCCCAAAGACAACACAATCCAGATTCTTTGTGTAATATCCATCTTTATGCAGCTTTTTTTTTTATTTTTTTATTTTTTTGGTTTTTCGAAACAGGGTTCCTCTGGGGAGCTTTGCGCCTTTCCTGGAACTCGCTTGGGAGACCAAGCTGGCCTCGAACTCACAGAGATCCGCCTGCCTCTGCCTCCCGAGTGCTGGAATTAAAGGCATGCGCCACCAACGCCCGGCGCAGCTTATTTTTTATATTACCTTTACTTTCTCTTAAAGGCTTTATTTTTTAAAACTTTCTATTTCTTTATATAACTGCATATATTCTTTTTTCTCTCTTTTAAGCCTACGTACATTTTTACACACATTGTAAACCATTTAGAGGTTTATTTAGTCTGAATCTGACTTATTGTGAATCTATTGCTTTAATCTGTAGAATGACTAGGACTGAAATGACAGCTTTGGCTGCTGGCTCTGCCTACTTCAGCTCCCCAACATGGCGGAACTATGTTTACAGCCAGCTCTGGGCACCATGCTCACCGCCGACTCTGGGAAGCCGTGGTCTGTGCTTCCACCCAGCCCAGAAATCTCCTTTTTTTTTTTTTTTTTTTTTTTTTTCTGTAGCAAAAGCTATATCCACCACGCACCATGTTGCGTGGCTTGCAGAAACCTCTGTGTAACTTGGCAGGAATCTGCCGTCCGTGTTGTAGCTCCAGCCCGCATGCCGTGAACCTGCCATAGAGTAGGTCAAGCCCACATGTTGGGGTGTCTCGCCGCCTGCATGAGACATGAAGCAGAAACCTGTTTTTGGCTCTGTTTAGAATTGCTTATTAAATATTCTCAGGTTTCAGGTGGAAACTCGAGCCGTTGGGCGCCATTTGTAGCTGAAGTTTTCCTGTGTCCTGCCCAGTCCGCAGCTGCCAGACCCAAGTTGTAGCTGAAGTTTTTCTATGTCCCACCTGGTCCGCAGCCTCCCAGACCCAAGTAAACACACAGAGACTTATATTAATTATAACTGTATGGCCATGGCTCAAGCTTTTTGCTAGCTCTTATATCTTTCTTTTTTAAGGATTTATTTATTTATTATGTACACAGAAGAGGGCACCAGATCTCATTACAGATGGTTGTGAGCCACCATGTGGGTGCTGGGAATTGAACTCAGGACCTCTGGAAGAGTAGTCGGTGCTCTTAACCTCTGAGCCATCTCTTCAGCCCTAGCTCTTATATCTTAAATTAGCCCACAACTATTAATCTATATATCACCACATGTTCTGTGGTTTTACCTGAGTCCCATTACATGTTGCTTCTTGGGTGGTTTGATGGCGTCTCTCCCCACCTTCTTCCTGGCTCTCTGTTTGAATTTCCCGCCTGCCTCTAAGCTGCCTTGCCGTAGGCCAAACAGCTTTATTTATCAACCAATCAGAGAAACACATATTCACAGCGTACAGAAAGACATTCCCCCATCACCAAGTAAACACACAGAGGCTTATATTAATTAAAACTGCTCTGTCGTTAGCTCAGGCTTTCCACTGACTAGCTCTTACACTTAAACTCAGCCCATTTCTGTTAATCTATATGTTGCCACATGTTCCATGGCTTTACCTGTGTGCCATTACATGCTGTTCCCTGGATGGCAGGCTGTCATCTCCTGACTCTCTTTTCTTTCTTTTCTTTTCTTTTCTTTTCTTTTCTAGACAGGGTTTCTCTGTGTAGCTTGACTCAGCCTTCCTGTTCCCAGAATTCTTGTCTGCTTGCCCCACCTATACTTTCTGTCTGGCTACTGGCCAATCAGCATTTTATTTATCAACCAATCAGAGCAACACATTCACAGCATACAAATCGATATCAGCCATCAATATTCTGTCTTCCAAAACCTTTATGGCTAATTCTGGTCAGCTAGTTGCTAACTCCACCCTCCTATTCAAGGTAAACTTTATTGGCAGTCTCAAGAGTGTCAGTGTAAACAAATATCCTGCAGCTGCACTAGAAAAACAAAAGAAAAAAAACACTGCCATAAAGCATTTAAAAGTCAAAACTTTAAATAGAAGTGGTGGTATGGCCTTTAATCCCAACACTGGTGTATGGGCAGGGGCAGAAGCAGGTGGGTCTCTGTGAGTTCTAAGCCATCCTGGGCTAAATAGTAAGACCTGATCTTAAGAAAACAAAACAAAACAAGCCTTAGGTGATCTCCTGAAGAATAGTGAAGCATCCAGACTGTGAATCTGTTTTGTTTTAGTGCCAAAGGATTCCCGCCTGAAGCATGTGCTACTTTTTTTTTTTCTTTCTGTTGATGTTTAGGATTGACCCCAGAGGCTAAGCACACTAGACAGTACTCTGCCATTTAGTTATGTTCTACCCCTGCTAGGGCTAGGTTGTGGAGTTTTGGTATTCTCTGCTTGGGATAATAGTTTTCCTATACCACTTTGGGTTAAGGTAGTGAGCAGACAGAGGCATCTGAAGCAACGGGACATGGCTCTGAACAATTGTTCTCAGTTTTGGTCAGTGATGATAGCCTGATAAACTATGGCACTCAGAGAAATCTGTTTTAAATACTTTTTTAAGTCAGGAGTACATGACTCTGGTTACAAGTTACAAGTACAAGTGCCTGCCAACAAGCCTGCACACCTGGGTTCCATCTCTCCAGGTCCTCTGTAATGGAAGGAGAGAACTGATTCCTCCACATGCAGACTATGACCTGTGACCTCCACAGACACGCTATGACAAGCACACTCTCCCCTCTCCCAGTCACACACAATCCTGAATAAAATTTTAAAAGTTAACTGTTTCTGAGCTACAGGGATCAGTTGGATCGGGCTGTCTGTAAAGGTGTGCGCCCTCTGGTAACTGTCACTGGCCAGCCTCTGGAGTGCTTCTGAAGCTTAACTGTAGGCGTGCATTCATTTAGACATGAGATAAGAGCCGGTTGGAGATTTTCTGATGATCACTGGGCAGTTCCATTTGGAGAGTGGAACTTGCTCGAACACGAGAAGCTGCATGTAGTTTTCCACGGCTGGGCTTGTGAAAGAGCCTAAGCCTTGGTTTGGAGGGATCCCAGGTGTCCTCCGCACTTGCACTGTCTCCCTGCAGCGACATGTACTGCGCAGATGTGAAAACAACTTGGCTGTGATGCCAGGCTAGTTCAGGAAAGTCAAGTTTCAGAGTTAGGGTGGATGAAGAAAGTTACATGGTAACAACTCAGGCTTAGAATGGCTCGAGAGGTTATAAAATAGAAATTGAGATAGAGGCAGTAAAATACTTAGTGTCCATAGTAACTTCTAAACTGTGAGCGTTTCCTTTCTGTGAAAAATTTTCATGTTTTACATGAAAAATGTCAATGCTGCCTTCTGTGCCCTGCCATGGAAGAGCTTGTGAGAAGATAGATTTTTAGTCTTGACTGATAGAGAAATATTTGTAAGTTTGTTGTAGAGAAATGTCAGCTTTTCCACCTATTTAGAACACAGTGGTCTGCCCAAATATATGGAATTAAAAGATTAAAATGGAGACAAAACTGACCAAAGTGTTAGGTCTAGTCCTTACTATTTTAAAGCTAAATTAATAAGTGAAGGGGTACTAATGTGCTTGGTTTGAATTAGAATCAAAATCTCGCAGCAGAGTGATGTAGAGGTTTTGATTTGGATTAAAATCTGCATACTTACAATAGAAGAACTGAACTCCTTGAACTTGAAGAGGGCTTTTACACCTACTAACTGGTGATAACGGCTTGTGAATATAGTTCAGTGCTGGGCCCTGGATTCAATTTCCCATGCTGAGGGGAGTGTTCTGTGGTCACTAACAGCTCCTGTTTGGGGAATAGAGGACTACAAATAAACTATCCAATTTGGGAAGGCTTAACTCTGACATGGCTTATAGTGGCATCTCATTTCCTGTGGACTAGACCATCCTGAGAAATCTCTAAGTCTGGAGGGTGTGTGACTGCAGACTGTCTCACACCTTTCTAGATCTGGGACTTCCTGGAACCTCCTCCTCTTGACTCTGTACCTCACATAAGAAAGTGTCACACACATGCAGTGAGAGCAAGCTGGAACATCATAAGCCATGGCCAGGGGCTGTGTTTATCTCGGGACTTAGAAGTTGTTCCCAAAGTCTTTATTTGTGTTGATGTGTATTTTGGTACTAGTTTTTTCTGTCTTCATTTTCCCTTCTAAGGGGGAAAAAGCTCACAATTGCTTAGTTACCACTCTCTGACATCTTCTGTTTTCCCCAGACCTGTGCTACATACAGTGAGGAGGGACGCAGACAGGAGAGTGGGTGACTGACTCAGATGCATGATCTTATGACACTTGAGCAGCAACCACGCCTAGAAACCTTGACAATAACAGGGCCTGTGTTTGATACACCTCACTTGTTAAGTCCTGTCTGGATTTTACCATGCTGTGCATGTGTGGTTCATCAGCAGAACTGAACAGGTGCTAGAACATTCCAAAGCTTTAATCAGACTCATGACGACACTCTTCTGGCTTTGGCCTTACAAAGGAAAAGAACCACAATAGCCAGAACAAATTTTCGTTGTTTCTTGTGGTGATGATTGTGGTTAATGGTTTCAGTGCTCTCCCTCCACCAGGTGGATTGAGATGGAAAGTTAATTAAGGTGAAGGCAGGCTCCTGGCGTCTTCCTCTGCTGTAGAATACCACATGCTTAATGATAAAGAGAAACTGAGGATGAAAATGCACATCCCTTCATTCCGGCACCTAACTGTAAACATTAATCCTGTACGTTCCTTCCAGTTACTTCTCTGCTTAGGTGTTTACTTAAAAACAACAACAGAAACTGGGGGAAGTCCTTCTTGGCCTTTGGCTAAGAGGAAGTGTGAGAATACAGTATAGGTAGCGGTGGTGATGCCTGCCTCTAATCACAGGACTGGCAGCGGAGGCCAGAGTATAGAGTTAGAAGCCACACTGAGATCCTGCCTCAAAAAACCAACCAACCATCCAACCAACCAACAAGAACAAAGCAACCAAGTAAAAAAAAAAAAAAAAAAAAAAAAAGAGCCGTAGGGAATTCAGGTTTTTTTGTGCATTATTTTTTTTTTGAGACTGGATTTTATAGCCCTGACTAGCCTAGAACTGGAGTTACAGGTTTGTAAGCTTCTGATGTGGGTGCTGAGAACTGAACCTGGGCCTTCAGAAAGAGCAACCAGTACTCTAACCACTGAGCCACCTCTTTAGTCCTCAGAATAGCTTTTTTTTTTTTTTTGTTATTGTTGTTTTGTTTTGTTTTTTTTGAGACAGGGTTTCTCTGTGTAGTTTTGGTGCCTGTCTTGGATCTCACTCTCTAGACCAGGCTGGCCTCAAACTCACAGAGATCCGCCTGGCTCTGCCTCCCAAGTGCTGGGATTAAAGGCATGCGCCACCGCCGCCTGGCCAGAATAGTTTTCTCAAAGCTCATAAAACTGAGATCTGTAGTTCAGTGAATTTACATGGTATTTTTACAAAAGGAGTGTGACTGTGAACCTGCTCTGGTGGTCTAGAAGGAAAGCATTGGCTAGGGGTGTGGCTTAGTGTGGAGGGTGCCCATCTATCTCGCAGGAAACCTAGGATCCCCAACACCCCATAAAACTGCATGTGTTAGTATGCACCTGGAGGTGGAAACAGGAAGACCGGAAGTTTAAAGTCATCCTCCACTACATAGTGAGTTGGGAGCCAGACTGGCCTACATGGAGACCCTGTCACCAAACCAAACCAAACCTTCATTATCTAGAGCTGCCCCTCCCCAGTAGCGTTTCCCCAACATTAGGTACTGACTTCTGTGAGCACTGACTGGTTTTGCTCCTTTTTGCATTTACTTAAGTGGTATCTTAGGAATGTTTTCTTTTGTCCTAGCTTCCCTTGTAGGACATTTGTTCTGTTTCATGCCAGTTGACAGGAGTGCTTGCCTTTTCATTGTACATAATACTTAGATTTATAGCTCTGATAATTCATTTGTTGTTGATGGACACAGATTTGTTTAGAGTTTTGACTCATAAATTTTCTTATCTTGGTGCTTATATGTTGGCTATAATCAGTAATGGAGTTGTTTGGGCACAGGGTGGATTTTTGTTTGTTGGTTTGTTTTGTTTTTCGAGACAGGTTTTCTCTGTGTTACAGTCCTGACTCTTCCTGGCACTCAATCTGTAGACCAGGCTGCCTCTGCCTCCTGGGTGCTGGGATTAAAGGCGTGAGCCACCACTGCTCAGCTTTAATTTTATTTTTCAGTTTTTTTTTCAGTATTTTATTTATTTATTCATTTATTTATTTTTGAGACAGGGTTTCTCTGTGTAACAGCCCTAGCTGTCCTGGAACTTACTTTGTAGACTAGGTTGGCCTCAAAATCATGTAGACCCGCCTGCCTCTGCACCCCCATACCTGGCTTTTTTGAAGTGTTTATATAAGATGCACATCCCTAATCTGAAAATCTAAAATCTGAAATGCTAAGCATTTGTACTTTGTGAGTACTGGCAGTATGTCGCAAATGGAAAATTCCTCACCTGGCCTCAATGTGATAGATCACATTCAAAGTGCAGAAACACAGAGAATATAGAATTGCCTTCCATCTTTATGTATAGGATGTATATAAAACATTAATTTAAAGGTTAGGTGTTTGGGATATTTGATTGCACTTTGAAACTCTGAGACTCTGTTAATAAAATTAACCTTGGATGGGGCGGAGCCAGCGATTAGTTGACAAGAATTAGTCATAGAGAGACGCACAGGAAGGAGTAGGGAGGATCTTAGAAATTCATGGTCTTTTTGGTTTGTGATGGATGAAGAGACACTCTCTTGCTGGGGCTCTGGCTGAAAAGGAGGGTCAGCTGATTGCTTCTCGTCTTCTGTGATCTAGCAGGTTTTCACACCAACATCTGACTTCCAAGTCTCTATTGGTGAATAGAACAACTTAGATAAAAACTACTGCTGGGTGTGCGTCTCAGCCTGACATATATCAGTACGCCCTGGGAATCCTCATGGTCAGACTGCAGAGCTCATCCAGCGGTTTTCCTTAGCACAGGCTGTTTGATCTTTCTTTAGGCTCACGGAGAATGGTCAGAAGAAACATCAGACTAAGTAGAGTGCCAGAACTGGGAACCCGGAACCTTAATGAGCCTCCTTCCCAGCGCTGTACACAGTGGGCACAGCGGCTAGGCGGCACAGGCAGTGTTGGGGCAGTGGTGGATTTCTTTCTAGTCTTTTATGGTTGCTGACATGAGATGCCAGCATAGTGTAACTTAGTCTAGATTTTGTGACTGACACTGATCAGAAGTGAAAACATCAGCAAGCTCCGTTGGCCATTTGGGACAGAGCTGGGGTTAAGTACTAAGGCCTGTTCACTCTGCACTTTGGAGAAAAGTGAGGTAGCTGGAGTTAATGACTGCTACTTTGGTCAGTGATATGGTTAAACTCAAACATGTATGACTTGAGCACCCACTGATAGGTCAAATGGTTTGCTGGGTGTGTCCAGGCTGCAGCACAGGGTCAATTAGACGGCACTGTCACTGTAACCTCTCCGTGGAGCACAGCAGCCTGCAGGCCTGTGAGGGTGTCCCCAAGGAGCAGAGGGGACAAAGAAGTCCCAAGTGGAGAGCTATGCTGGCTTCTGATAGGGAGAAAGCTGGCCTTGGTGTAAGTGACATAGAAGTTTATTTCTCTTAGATAGTCCACGTGTAGGTGGACTGGGATTGATGGGGTGTGAGGTATTGGAGTGCCCATGTACTTGCTCCATTTGTGTGGGTGGCATCTTGGTTTAAGCACTAGGATGGCAAAGAGAATAAAGAGCTCACATTCTTTTGGTAAGCTTATTTATGTGACTCCATCCTAGCCACGTGCTTAGTTAAAAGTGTGTGTGCTCCTTATCGTAGGAGAAAGGGGATGATGTTTTTCCCCAGATGACCTATAGCAGTGTCTTCCTTAAGTACCAGGTTTTATCTTTGAGAGAAGGTTGATGATTTAATCGAGGCTGGAAAATCTCAGGGATCAGCTTGGTAGAAAAGGAAGACAGAGGTGGAAAGTTTGAAAAGGCGTGGCACTTCTGGTGGGGGAGTGGTTCCAGGTGTGCCTCAAGAATCATTGAGCTCTACAGCACAGAAGTCATTTGAGTCTGCCTGTATCTTAGTTTATAGTCAGGGAGAGCCATCAAAACTGTTATTGTGCCGGGCAGCGGTGGCGCACACCTTTAATCTCAGCACTCGGGAGGCAGAGACAGGAGGATCTCTGTGAGTTCGAGGCCAGCTTGGTCTACAGAGCGAGATCCAGGACAGGCACCAAAACAACACAGAGCAACCCTGTCTCGAAAAAGCAAAAGCAAAAGCAAAAGCAAAGCAAAGCAAAACAAAACAAAACAAAAAAAACTTTTATTGTTTATTTTTCAGGATGAATTTGAACATCTGATCCTGCAGTCGCCACCTTCCAAGCGCTGGGATTATAGGCATAGACTATCATGGCCAGACTTATCAAAACTTTTTCTTTGGCCATGCGCAGTGGCACAGGCCTTTAATCCCAGCACTTGGGAGGCAGAGGCAGGCAGATTTCTCTGAGCTGGAGGCCTGTCTGGTCTGCAGAGTATGTTCCAAGACAGCTAGGGCTGTGTAGAGAGACCCCACCTCAAAATAAATAAATAAATAAATAAATAAATTGATCAATCAATAAATAAAAGCAAATAAAAACAAAATATTTTTGATCAAAACTTTTATAAACTTGAGTAACTTAATGAAGTTTCTACCTTGTCCTGGTTGTTGGGGAGACAGGCTCTTGTCCTGGGTTCAGTTCACATTGATTGTTCTGTGGGGAAAGAGGGGATGAGGTGGCTTTTGAAGTAGTCATAACAATGTACTTCTAGTTTTCTAAGCATGCCAGGATGTCCCCTGTGTGTCAGAAGTAGCCATATGTCACCAAGCCTGAACATTTATTTATTTGTCTCTAAATTTTTTTTCTTTGTTGACAAGGTCTTACTGTGTAGTCTAGGCCAGCCTTGAATTTAACCTCTGCCTCCAGAGTGCTTCCATGACCAGTGATTTTAAAAAAATACACATGCCAAAACTTTACCCTTTTTTTTTTTTTGGTTTTTCAAGACAGGGTTTCTCTGTGTAACTTTGCGCCTTTCCTGGAGCTCACTTGGTAGCCCAGGCTGGCCTCGAACTCACAGAGATCTGCCTGCCTCTGCCTCCCGAGTGCTGGAATTAAAGGCGTGCGCCACCAACGCCCGGCTTACCCTTTTAAAGCATGCATTTCTAGGGCTGGAGAGTTGACCCAGCAGTCAAGAGCACTGGCTGCTCTTCCAGAGGACCTGGGTTTGAATCTTCACACTTACATGATGGTTCACAGCTGTCTGTAACTCCAGTTCAGATGCCTTCTTACAGTCTCTTCCTGTACCAAGGACACACATGATCCACAGCAGGCAAAGCACCCATGCACAGAACTAAAGCAGCTGAAGAAGTGCGTATTTCAGTGACCCTCAGCACATTCCATGTTGTACAGCAGTCATCACTGCGCAGTCTCAGCTCTTACATTTGGGTTTGATCTTCAGATTTTATATGTGATATCAGACCGGAGATCCAGTATTTTAGTGTCATTGTTCTGAAATAAACCCCTGCCTGCCTCTTTTCCTTGTCCTAAACCCTTATTAAAAATCAAGGGCTAGAAGGATGAGTCAGTGCATAAAGGCCCGAGGTGCCAAGCCTGATAGCCCAAGTTCAGTCCCTGGGATCTGCATGGAGGAAGGAGAGAACTGACCTCTGACCTCCTCACACACTGTGACATAGGTGTATGCTCAGGTGCGGATTCTTGCACGCGTGCGCGCACATGCACACGCACGCACGCACGCACGCACGCACGCACGCACTTGTGTGAGAGTCAGAGGCCAACTTTGCAGCCTGTTCTGTCTACCTTAGGCTCCTAGGACTGAACTGAGGTCGGCGCTGCAGGCACCTCACCTGCGTGGTCTGTGAGTTCAAATCTCGGTCATTCTCAGCTGCAGATGGGGGCATGGCAGGACTGAGGTAGTATTAGTAGGTCTTCATACCCACAGAGCTGATTGATGTCCCTGGAGGAAAGCCCAGCCACACGCCACTGTCATGACATGTGGCTAAGGGACGAGCCTGGGACTGACCTCAACCAAAGAGATTTCTAAATTAGATTTCATTACTTTTATAAAACTTGTTTTTTTCAATGTTGTATGTACAAGTATGAATTAAGTAGATTTCAGAATTTCTTTGTACATTGAAATATACCTATAGAATATACTTACAGAATTTTTTGTTGTTTTGAGAAGAGTCTTGCTATGTAGCCCAGGCTGGCCTCGAACTCTTTCCTCAGCCTCCTGCCTCAGTCTCCTGAGTGCTGGGATTATAAACACAAGCCACGGCTCCCTGCACTTCCATATTTACTCTTGATAGAGCTATGTGGTAAATCGGCCTTTTCCACATAATACTTCCCCTATATACCTGAAGCACTTAAACGGAGTGCATTTCCAGTTCTGTGCAGATACAGGGCCCACCCGTATGGGTGTCTGTTCTCAAACTTGAATACTTTCAAGTCTTGGAATGCTTGCATTGAGGTCTCATGTCTCAAGTTCATATATTAGAAATTTGGAGATTGGAGAGAGTAGAAAAAGGAAAATAAGTGAGGTATGTCTCTCTGAAGTTATATCTGCTTTATGCATAGATAATTTAAGAACACATTATTTACATAGCAATTGAAAAAATACGCTGCCCTTGCCAGGTATGGAGGCTGAGGCAGAAGGATTGTGAATTCTAGGCCAGCCTGGGCTACATAGTAGTATGAGACCTTGTCTCAAACCAATAAGACAAAAACCAAACCAAAACCTGTAATATTTTATTAAATGAAAGGATATGATAATATATAACAGGATTTCTCTTTCTTTCTTTCTTTCTTTCTTTCTTTCTTTCTTTCTTTCTTTCTTTCTTTCTTTCTCTCTCTCTCTCTCTCTCTCTCTCTCTCTCTCTCTCTCTCTCTCTCTCTCTCTTTCTTTCTTTCTTTCTTTCTTT
>CABHPQ010147047.1:0-32449 GCA_902168405.1 Peromyscus aztecus
ACACAAAACCATTTACTTATAATTTGTAAATGGCGATGCAAAAAATCCAGAAGTTCTGGGTCAGGAGCGGTTACCTCCCGAATCCTGGATAGACTTGAAATGTTGGCAGAGGGCAGGCATGTTTAGGAATGCTTCCAGGTTGAATGTGTCAAGGACAGCTCTCACATTCTTGATTTATAGATGGAATAGAAAAAGAATGGACAGATTTAGGAGGCCAGAGAGATGGCTCAGTCTGGAAATGCTTGATACCCTGATGTCACCAAGAAAATGACAGGGCAATGTGCGCTTGTAATCTCAGCACTAGGGAGAAAGAAGAGAATCCTTGGTCAGGTCTTGCTGACCAACCAGTCTACATAAATCTCTTAGCCCCAGGTTCAGCGAAAAGACTCTGTTTCAAAATGTAAGGTGGAGAGGAGCTGAGGAAGACATATTTCATTGAACGCCTAATGGCTATCCCCACTCCATAGCCAGTTCTGCTCCTGTAGGCCCACATCCTCCACTACCAACCCCACACTTTCTCATTAGAGTCCTACCATGTCCTTTCTGGGATCCTTACAATCGGTTTCTGGCTTCTGCCTCTGCCCACAGGCCCTGCATCACCTACCCTACCCTGCCTGGGTCCCAGTCATGTCACCACACAGAATAGCTTCCCTGGATACATTCCTAGAGGGATGGAGACACCTCCCGGTTCGTCCCTTTAATTCCCCATTCTGGAATCGTCCTTTCTGTCAGAGCTGACAGAGCAATCTATAGAACACCATATCTGGCTTGGAGCAGAATGTTTAGAAAAGATGAAGTGACATTTGGCAAAGGAGAACCTGGGCTTTTTAGTTAAGGATGGGGATGTAGGTTCTGTTCATTGTAAACCAACTGCATTGCAGGCAAACCAAACCTAGGCCCTCCTGTCATCCGTCCATTCCCAGAAAACCAAAGTTTGGACCTATGTATCTACCAAGGGTCAGGAACAGGAAATGACTTCCCACAAAACTCCAAGGGCCTTTTGTACACTCTAGCTCCAACTACAGTGGTTGTCTAACAGTGGTCCACTTCAGACATCTCTTGACATCTGCCTCTTGCCCTGCCTGTTCCCACTTCCCAGTTTTGGGACTTTAGTCATTTCTTTTAGTGCTCATTCCAGGAAGGAACATGGGAATCTATCTTGTCTTAGTGGCCCGTATCTGTGCCAACATCTCAGGAGTCCCGGGCAGTACCACAGATAATAAAGGAGTCCTGGCAGGAGGGAAAATACCCGTAAGATGTCAGGAACAACTCTTCAGTTCCCCTTTGCACACAACAGACTTTAAAGGACCTTTGTGTTCAGATTCTCACTCTAACTTGGAACTTTCCATATCGTTCTCCTCCCAGGATCCTTTATCTGAATTTCATAGATCAACCTACAAGTATGGGAAATGTCAGCCTGCAGGTTTCCTTGTGACAAGAGCCATGGAATACAAGATGAAAGACCCAAAGGCCATCTCAGCTTCAAGCCTCTAGTAGGAATTTTGTAGAATGGACAAAGTGGGGTCCATCAGGAGCTCAATTCTGTGGATAGTAGGTTCACCCGACTCCCTTTGAATTTTTGTTTAGTGAAAAGTGATTTATCAAAGATTTCTAACAAATCCTCTATAACCCGGTGAGCACGATGAAAGCACTATTTTAGACAGTTTAGATCAGCTGTAGAACCCACTCACTAAACTCCTTGGGAGTCTACTTTTAGTTTGAGTTCTGAACCAGTTCCTCAGTATTTTATCACTGTTCTCCACCCTGCACCTAGCATTCACAACACAATTCGTATGACCAATGCATATAAAACACCCAATACCTATCAGGCTACTGTGTATTGTTAGTCCCGAATGGGCAGACTTATTCCTACATTCTCCAGGCTTGCTACAAAGTCTGGGCACAGAACTGCTTCCCAATACACTGTCCTGTATTATATTTCCTGGCATCACAGGGGCTACCAACTCACAATCACCTTAATGAGAAGTGTTTTTTTTTTTTTGTTGTTTTTTTTTTTTAAACACCAGCTTATTCTGTCATGCAACACTAAAACGTTGATTCAAATGCAACCTTTGCCCCTCCCCTTTCTGAGACAGGTCTCTAACTATGTAGCTCTGGCTGTCCTTTAATTCCCTATATGGATCTTTGGGTTTGGAGGTCTTCCAGATTCTTCTAGCTCTAGCTCTTCTGGGATTAAAGGCATGGGCTACCATGCCCAGCTGGCCCCATTTAATAGAAACCAAATGAAAGTTACATGTCTTCACCCCAACAGTGCAGAATAGCATGTTATCTGTGGATGTAACATTCAGTTCTTAAATGCTAGTTTGTTTTTTTGAGACAGAGTTTCTCTGTGTAGCTTTGCGCCTTTCCTGGAACTCACTTGGTAGCCCAGGCTGGCCTCGAACTCACAGAGATCCGCCTGCCTCTGCCTCCCAAGTGCTGGGATTAAAGGCGTGCGCCACCACTGCCCGGCCCAAATGCTAGTTTCTAAGAGCCTCAAATGCATGTAGGGTTGACACCAGGCATCTTCAGTTGTTCAATGATCAGCAGCTGAGCTAATGCTAAGGGGATCATTAGCCAATCGGAACCACCTTTGAATCCAAGCAGTTTTACCAGCTTTTATTATAAACACCAGCACATTTCAAGTTCCCTCTTTTTGATCACAAATATAGGACTTTTCTTCTTCTCCTCTTAAGTATACAGCATGAGACACAGTGTCTGGGCACTCCAGCTCTTACAGAAATTTCCTTAGGACAAACTTAGGGATAGTATCCACAGCCCACACCCTCAGCCACATCCTTCGACATCCAGATGGACAACTGCACAGGATGCAGACTCCAAGGAGGTTGGTACATAGCTTTGAACTTCAGGATAACCTGAAAAGGATGTCCCCATTGCCCACATTAAAAGGCTGCACACTGCCAAGTGCCACCTTCTGAGTGGGGCTGAGAGCAGCTCTTCTGAGGCTCCAGTTCCTCTTCTTGTTTGAACACATGGCTTGGGGCTTCCCAATCGGCAGCAAAGGGAATTCTGAAGAGAGCCGAGAATGTGCAAGGACCCATCAAGCTGAACAAGGACGGAGCATCACCTCTGGAGGACTTGGGACAGTGCTTAGTGGGGGGATGTTAGATGATGGCCTATTCCTTACCTGGTCTTATCCACAGTATTAAAATCCAAGATTCAAAAATTCTACATTCAAAACTTTAATCTTGAAAGGCTTCGTCAAATTTAGATTTCCAAGTATCAGGAATTTTGAAAATATTTCTGTGAACTTAAAAGGCCAAAAGGAAGGCTATTTGGGTCATGATTTCTAAATTTAGCTGCCCCCACCCCCATCTAGACCACTCTTTTGTTGGAAGACAGGTATTTTAAAAAAAAAGAAAAAGTTCCCTGGGAGCAGCAGGCTAGGGGTTGAGTTCCCCGTCAGTGGTCCTCCTCTCAGATGTGACATTTACAGTATTCAGGAGCTACCATCCCCTGCTCAGGAAGGGCACCTGTAACTGGACTTCATGAGCGGGTAAGACCATGAAGTAGCAGCCCCCAGGGTGGCACCAGGCCTGCAAAACCCTAATGAGGCCACATGGGGCAGGCTGATGGAGGTAACCTCCCTGTTGAACTTTTGGGGAGGGGAGGTCAGGAACCACCTCAAGTCCCTGGAGCACCCTTTGCATTGATTGTGGGATCTGGGTAGAGAAAGGAGGCTGTCTGAAAAAAAGGGGCAGGAGCCCTCCCCACAGGGGCAGCGGGCCAACGAGGAGGAGGACAGAAGAGTGGGCTGGAGGCAGAGTGCTGCTTCTGACCCAGCAGTGACTGTCCCTTGTGGCATGGGTGACCTTCACCTGTGAGTACTGAATATGCAAGGCAATGCTGAGATGCCTCCTCACTCTGCACAGGGACCCCCCTTCCCCTCGGTGGCCACAAGCCTGGGACACTTCCCAGCTGCCACCCACACTGCAACCATGACTGCAGCCCCGACCTCTCCACTCTGAGCGAACAATCAGAACCATGTCTTACAAAGAACAGACTCCAAAAATATATATAAATAAATAAAAACCTTAAACATTCTTACAGGGATCTTAAAGAACAGAATACATGTTAAAAACTTCAGTAATTTATATCAATTTTAAGCGATACTTTATATACAATGGGGAAAAAAACACATGCATAGTCCAAATACAATGTTGAAAACAGCATTTTCATAACAAAAAAACCCCCGAACACTAAGTGTTAATATCATGTACATGAATTCAAGAAGGACCACCCTTTTTGTCTGTTGCACACAGTTTATTTAACAATATGATATAAGAAATGAGTTGGTACGTTACCATTCTATACAGTGATTGAATCTTCTTGAATTTTCTTATTTATAGTAATTATAGCGCTTGCATGATTTACACTAGAATTGCTTTTCCTCATTTCAAGTTTCACATAGAAGAAAGAAAAGAATGCTTCTTCTCTATTAACATTAGCATGGTCTAAGAGAGTGATCATCCCTATTTTTGTCTAAAACCAGTTTTATCAGAGAAACAAAGCAACAATTTCTACATCTGCAAGACAAGAGGCTGGCTTAAGCCAGCATGTATAGATAAATGTGTGTGGGTGTGTACATGTGTGCACGCCGGAGTCAATTCCTATCGTCCAGGGGTAATACTTGGAGATGCCCACAGAGTTCACTATAGAAAAAAATCTTCCCGCAACATCAGCTCGTTATCGGGACACATTATAAGATGCATTATTTCTGGAACCAGTTTCTGAGTATTATTTTTCTTTTCACTTTTAAACATAAATGTTTAAGTCTTGAAAATACAAATAAAAAATATGAATATAATGAACTTGTTTTTCCCATTAAAAAAAGGCATGAGTCACCAGCAATGACGACAAAAAAGAATCCAAACAACCCCCCACCCCCCAAACAGAAAAAAAAAAAAAAAAAAAAGAGAGAGAAAAAGCCGAGAGAGAGACCGACCAGATATTTAAATCAACTGGTTCTTAACAAAAAAATATATTCTTTGTATTGTTTCTTTAAACATCAATCCACCCTTCCATGCTTGGGAGTCACAGTCCCATCTAGGCTTAATAAAAAGAGCCCAGATGCCTGGATTTTCAGTACAAAAAGTCCAAGAACATGAAAGGGGAGGGGGGGAAAACAAAAAACAAAAAAAATAAAATAAAATAAAATCCCCCAAACAAAAAAACAAACACCCAATGCTCTCATAATGCTACAAACCCTCCACAAACTTTTCTAGTGTGTCTCCCGTGGTATCACCAACCAGGGACAGTTCACTGGACAGCGCGCTCCTGTTGGGGGTATTCAGCTGGGGGAGCATTGCACTCTGTTCAGGGTTCCCAAGGTGTCCCTGATCCATGGAGCTGGCCATGGTGACTGCGAGTCCGGGGTGGGGGGAACCAGTCTGGGGTGAAACATGGTGTGGTGAAGGCTGGGGCTGTATCCGTGGTGATGGGCTGGAATGTGGAGGTTGGGATTGGGGCCGCGGAGACTGGACAGGGGCTGGAGACCGCACCTGGTTACTAAGGGATGTGGCGATCTGTTGGCCGGGGAGATGCGAGGCCTGTGGCTGTCCTGAGAGCATGTGCTGCTGGGGGCTCATGGGGTTCGGCTGGCCTGGGGACCCAATCTGCTGCTTCATCTGCTGCTGCTGCAGAATTCGCTGTTGTAGGGCCTGCTGAATGTTGGGGGTGCTGTCTGCCCCCAGCCCAGGCTGCCCCATTTGGCCAAGTTGTCCCATTGGTGCAGCCATCTGGCCCATGGAGCTGCCCTGGATGGGGAGGTGCTGTTGCATACGTTGTTGCTGCATGGCTGGGGCGTAGCCTCCAGGTCCTTGCGGCTGCTGGAACTGGCCGTGTCCTGCCATGCCCCCAGCCATGCTGGCACTGCTTTGTTGTTGCTGTTGCTGTTGCTGCTGTTGCTGCTGCTGCTGCTGCTGGTGCTGTAGCAGCTGTCTCCTCACCATTTCTCGGTACTGTGGATTCATGTTTGCCATGTTGGGGTTGTGTCCTGGGTTCATGATGTTCAGAGCCTGTCCCTGGGGGTTCAGGCCTCCCATTGCCTGTTGCTGTGGAGGCACACCAGGCCGTGGCACACCAGCTTGCATTGCATTCAGGTTCTGCAGGCTGGGTTGCTGGTGCATGCCGGGCTGGGGCTGCATACCAGGCTGGGACTGAAGTCCAGGCTGGGGCTGCATGCCAGGCTGATTGGCCACATACTTGGCTGTGCGCTGTTTGATGAAAGCTGCCATTAGCTGTGGGTTTGATTTGAGGATGTTCAGCACCTGCTGCTGCTGCTGAGGGGAGCTGGGTGACTTCAGGGTCCGCAGCAGGTCTTGCAGGGCACTTGGCGAGATGCTCCTTGGTGGCTGCACATTGGGCATCCGTGGCCCAGCCACAGCTGCCTGGGCCGGCATGGACATTACAGGCCTGGGCATGCCTGGCATTGGCTGCTGCTGGGGGATGGGTGCCTGCTGCCACTGCCCAGGTGGCATGCTAGACATGACAGGCCCACTGACTTGGTTGGGACGGGGCACATTCAGGCCCACAGGGGCCATCTGGCTCCCTGGGGTTCCCATACCTGCACGCCCTGGGGGCATGCCATTGTTGATGTTTGCTCGGTACAGGTGCTGCTGCTGCTGGGCCTCACGCTCAATTTGCCGAGCTGCTTCC
Source organism: Peromyscus aztecus (assembly GCA_902168405.1). Lineage (NCBI taxonomy): Eukaryota > Metazoa > Chordata > Mammalia > Rodentia > Cricetidae > Peromyscus > Peromyscus aztecus. The sequence continues at coordinate 6,679 of CABHPQ010147047.1, forward strand.
ACTGCTGCAGGTGGGGGCTGGGCAGGGGGTGGGGGAGCTGGCACCTGGTTGGTAGGCTTCCCAGCAGACACTATCGTGGGAGGCTGAGTCCGGGTTACATTAGGGAAGCCAGCTGGTGACATGTTTACAGGTGAAGGCTGAGGCTGGGCAGGGGGCTGTGGTGTTTGGGGTGTGCTGGGCTGCTGCGTGGGGGTCCCGGGTGGTGCTGAGGTAGGAGAAGGCAAACTCTGCTGAGGCACATTGCGGGTGTTCATGGTAGCCATTCGCCGGCGCATGAGCTGGGCCTGCTGCAGGCGATGTTGGATCTGCTGCTGGCGGAGCTTGTGTTTGATGTTGAGGCAGAAGGGCACAGGGCATTTATTTTCTTGGCAGTGTTTGGCGTGGTAGCAGCAAAGAGCAATGAGCTGCTTGCATACTGGACATCCTCCATTAGTCTTGCGCTTACAACCCTTGGTGTGCTGCACGACTCGTTTCATCTTCTGGCAAGATGGCAGAGAGCAGTTGGCATTGCGACACTGGCAGGCATGGACCAGGGACTGGATGCAGCGTTGGATGCTGAGACGCCGGGACTCCTGGGGGCTCTTGGATTGTGGCTCACCTTGACTGCTGCCCTCATCGTCTAGGCCCAGCCCCCACTTCACCATCTTATGGGTGTGGCTCTTGGTGTTGTAGCAATTGATACAAAGGTCATAGTCCTGTAGAGAAGCAAAAGGGACAGACCACTATCAGCACAGGCCCAGCATGAGCAGATTCCCTTGGGCATGGGGCATACTATAGGTCCAAGGCTTAAGGAGTTATTAATGGTCCCCACTTCCTTCTTTATTTCATGTGCTTTGAGAAAAGCATCAAGACCTTACTTTGAGACTTAACAGCGAGAACTAAGAACACCGTGGCCATTTCCTCCAAGTACTACCAGAGGACATGGGGACACTATCCTAGGAGAAAGGCATCAAATCATCTTTCCCCAACACAGAAGCTCAAGTGGCTGAGAGATACTTGAATTTAGAAACTAAAAAGGAAGGATTAAATTTGAGGGGGGTCTTGGGAGATAGTTCAGTGGGTAAGAGGATTTGATGGTCAAATATGAGGACCCGAGTTTGGATCCTCAGCATTCACACAAAAAAATCCAGTGCTTGTAATTGCTGCACTGGACAGAGAGGACTGTTGCTTGCTGGTTATCAGCCTAGTACAAGGTTCAGTGACAGATACTTTCTAAGGAAATGAGGTAAAGATCAACAGAGCAGTTCTCCTCTGACCTCAGTATGCATACACTCAAGTTATTCTACACACACACATACCACCCCCACACAAAGCTGAGAAGTCCTATGCCTGGGTCTAGAAATTGTGCTCAAGCAAAGTACACATAAAGTCCTAAAATCAGAAAAGTAGAAAGAGAACAGAGAAGCCTGGAGAAAGAGGGAGAAAATCAAGAATTTAAAGGTAAGCAAAGGAAGGGCTAGGCAGCCTTTGCTGAAGATAAGCTACCCACAAGGCAGGAGACAGTAAGCCTTCCAGTGCATACGTAAGGACTAAGTATTCTAATCACATGCTGCGATCCTGCCACTGGACCTGATCAAAGGTGGCAACCTGCCAGCAGGATGAAAGGCATCCTTAAGCCCCTAGCAAGGCTAGGAAGAGATAAATACACTGGAATCCCTGTAGAACCAAAGTGTCCTTCCACATTCAGGCTGCCTCAGCACATGGCTTGTCGCTGTAGCAGACAAGAGTACAGCTAAGAGGACAACAAGGGTGTCACTCATGCTGGGCTCCCCATGCTGGGAGAGAGAGCACAAACTATGTTGTGCACAGATGTTCCCAATGGGGCAGAGGACAACGCTGGAATCTCCACCCACCTATGGGGGAAGGTCAGGAGGGAGCTGGTGGGGCTTACCTCACACACAGTGCAGTGCCAGCGTGTCTCTACATGGTGTTTGCATTCATTGCAGGTGTAGACAAAGCGGTCCTGGCCCTGTGTGTGCAATTCTACCAGCATGCACAGAGTGGACCATTTGGAGCGGCGTAAGGAAGAGAACTCCCAGTGCTTGTCTCTGGCCAGGGTGAGGAAGGCATCACGCCCATCCATGAGGTCACAGCTGAGCAGGGGGTCAGGGTCCACGATGGGGGGCTGAGTGCTAATAACAGGCCCAGCATGCAGATGAATCACAAAGAAGACCTGAAAGGAGGAGCTGCATTAACCTCACAGAGAGAGAGGCAGCATGTGCCAAGTGCCTGGCCACATTTTTCTATGTAATAAATAGGAGGCTAATCAAACCCAGCGCCTGCTGGAGACCCTGGTTTCCTGGGATGGAACATAACCGATGATAAACCACACAATGTATTAACAAACTACTGTTTCACCTTCTACAGAGGGAGCCCTAGCACTGAAGGCCTGGTGCCTGCCACTTCTCTGAGTTCCAAGTATCCCCAGACCCTCCCACCAGACTATGCCACTACCTCCTTATGTTTTTCCATGGTGGCATACAGCTTCTGGGACAGGTCATTGGACACATTGGGCATGCTGGGCTTCTTCTTGTTGGCGCGGCTAATGCTGCTTTTGTTTTTGTTGGTCTTCTTATTGTTCTTTTTCTTGGCATTCTTGCTGTCACCTTGACTGCCCTGGAACCACATGCAAAGCTGTCAGAACAACATCCATTTCCTAGGCTGTGGGGCTCCAGAGACCCCATATGCACCTGGGCCACATGCTGCCACCAGAGGGATAAGAATGGAATCCTCCAAGCCCGTCTGGCACCTGTATGTCCTGTTACTTCTTCAGGATGTTAATTCAGAATTTAAGCTTAGCTTTAAGAGGAAGTTTTCTACCACTCCCCAAAATTCCACTGGACAAGTGGGTTATCTTCCATCCTGCATGCTCAGTACCTGGTTCTTTGCCTTGGGAAGGCCTGCTCACCTGTATGAATTTTCAAAAGACTCGGGGAAGGAGTAGGCACACCCAGCTGATTCTTTCCAGGTCCCACTCAATACTTGCACTAGGATAGAACATGTCCAAGCTTGTCTTGCAATCTGTTGTTACTACTTTTCATCATGATTTGGCTGAGGTCTAAAAGAGACTCACTCCCTAGTTCAAGTGCTCCAATAATCCTACTATGAAAAGAACTTGGGGTGTCACCCGTTTAGAATACAGTGTAGAAAAGCTAACCAGATCTAATCCAGAGAACTTCTTTACCCTGTAGTGCTGGGAGTGAAACCAGAGCCTTATGCATGCTGAGCATGTGCTCTACCACTGAAGGACACCCTCAGCTCAAGAATATCACTTCTCAAGGGATGTGATGTAACCTAGGTTTCAAACGCATCATGTTCCTGCCTCAGGTCCACGAGTCAAATCTTTTTTTTTTTTTTTTAAATTACTTTACCTATGTGCATGTATGTATGTACATTTGTGAGTGTGCCACAGTGCCCACATGGAGGTCAGAGAACAGTTTTGTTTTTTCTTAAAAGGGAAATTGTTCTCTTCTTCCTCCATGTAGATTCTGGGACTTTAACTCAGGCCTTCATACACAGCAGAAGACACTTTTACTGTACCCATTTTACTGGCCCTCAAATAAATTACATTTATGTGGGATTTTTTTTTGGGGGGGGGGGAGACATGGTCTCACTATGTAGCTCTGGCTGTCAGGGAACTCACCGTGTAGATAGATAGAGCAGGCTGGCCTTTAACTCAGAGATCTGCCTGCCTCTATCTTCTGAGTGCTGGGATTAAAGGTGTGTGTGTGCCACTATGTCCATCTTTAAATAAACTTCGTAGTTTATTTTTATTATTATTTTCTGTTTTGGGTTTTTTGTTTTGCTTTGTTTTTTTGTTTTTGTTTTTTTTTCAAGACAGGGTTTCTCTGTGTTAACAGCTCTGGCTGTCCTGGAACTCACTCTGGAGACCAGGCTGGCCTCGAATTCAACAGAGATCCGCCTGGCTCAGTCTCCCGAGTGCTGGGATTAAAGGCGTGCACCACCACCGCCCATCCTGTTTTGGTTGAGACAGAGTTTCTCTGTGTAACAGCCCTGGCTATCCTTGAACTTACTCTGTAGACCAGGCTGGCCTCGAACTTAGAGATCCACCAGCCTCTGCCTCCAGAGTTTTGGGATTAAAGGTGTGCGTCACCACCCGGCCAAATAAACTTTTAAAAGAAATTGTTTTTGAGCTAGGCATAGTGGTATCTGCCTTTAATTCCAGCACTCAGGAGTCAAGCTGATCTCTGAGTTTAGGCCAGCCAAAGCTACACAGAGAGATCCTTGTATCAAGAAACCAACAAAAAGAAAAAGAAAGAGAGAGAGAGAGAGAGAGAGAGAGAGAGAGAGAGAGAGAGAGAGAGAGAGAGAGAGAGAGATTGATTGAGATTACTTTGGCCATCTGGAAACATGCACTTTAGTTATTTGTCTGGTGGAGTTTTACCTGTGCACGGTCCTGAGAGTGGGCGTTTTCCTTCCCAAAGCTGGGGTTGAATACATGATGTGGTGGTATTGTGTCTCCCTCATTTAACATCACCAAAAACACTTGTCTACTTCTAACGAGATTCTAATTTTTCTTTGTTTTGTTTTTTTTTTTCTGTTTGAGAATTTCATACATGCATGCAATATGTTTTGATCAAGCACCCATTTCCTCTACTCCAGTTCCTCCCTAGAGAATCTGATTTTTAATGGCAAAGCAGCATCCTCTACAAAGTGTTAGCTATACTAAAGTAAACACCACTGTGAGGTCTAAGATATCCTCGAGGAAGGGGAGTCCTTGTTCTCAGCTGCACACTGAGAAACTGCCCCCCCCCCCCCCCCCCCCCCCCCCCCCCCAGAAAACAACAAATCTACTTGTCAACGCTTTCCCTAGCACACGCCAAGTGCTTGGGTACACAGTGAAGGCTGGCTCAGGCACAAGCCACCTAGGTCGTCTGGACAGCTTCACTGACACCGTGCCAGAGGCCACCTTGGATGGTCCAGCTTGCTCTGCATTCCCTGAGTCCTCTTCCCTTCACAGAAGGGCTGTCCTTGGGCTCTGCTGTGCTGTACACCAGTGACTCCCACAGTGGGGCCCACATTCCACCTCCTCAAGTGATGCCACCACTGCTGTCCTTTACAAGTCCAAATGGTTCTGGGCCAGGCCACCTGTACTCTGAGGCCTGGCTTGGCCAGTGGCCTCTTGGTCTCCACTGCAATGTACTCTGAGCCAGCCACTGAGACACGCCTTTTCTTTTAAGGCCAATGTGATTATGGCCTCTCCTCTCCAGCTTCTTGGGAACCGTTTTGCAGTCAAGTAAGAAATCAAACCTTGAGAAAGTCAGACAATGGGGACCACTTGAGAATTCTTGAGAACGGCCAGGGATACAAGCTTCTGTTTCATCCTGGTCTATGCTTTCTGTATTAAAGCTGTCTTTTTGAAGACATAACTCAATGTGCACAGTGCTTGGCACATTGTAACCATTCAAAAAATCATGTATGCACCGAGCATTCATGCTTATCCAAGGCTTCAGGTGTCGCCACATGCTGCCAGCATCTCTAGCCCTGTTGGGGCCCAGTCCCAACCACTTTTGGAGCAATGCAGTCTATTCTTTATTTCCCCCTCACCAGAGTGAGTTCCAGCTTCACACAGATACTCACTCTTTTAACTCATGATCTCTCACATGCCATAAACACTCTCCACAGGAGTCACTGCACACCCCTACCGAACCTGCAGTACAACCACAGAAGTCACTGCACACACCTACCGAACCTGCAGTACAACCACAGGAGTCACTGCACACACCTACCGAACCTGCAGTACAAGCCGTCTATGCCAGTGTCAGCTCTACCTGACAATCGCACAGTGCCTGTGATCATCAACACAGCACACTTCCTCCTCTTCCTGGAAGACTCCACTCCCATAACTCAAGGGGGATCTCAGCTCCTATGTCACTGTTTCCAAAGCCACCCTCAGACTTCCTGCTGTCTTCTTTATCTTAAGCTCCTTTCTTCTCTGAGTTGCCCCATCACCTGAAAACACATCATGCAGCTATCCAGGTCCTTCCTGTTTCTCCTAGTATAAGCTACTTCTCAGGACAGGACAAGGTCAGGTCTTGTTTAGTTCACTCTGCACTCCCTGGTACACAGGGATAGTAAACAGTGAACAGGCTGAGAGCCACAAAAACAAACAAACAAACAAATAAAAGAAAAGCCACAAAATAAGGAGTTGTCACAACATGCAGCACAAGGTCTGGCACTTCAGTTTCTCTAGGAAGTAACTTGCACCCATCTCTACATACTGCCCTGGCTCCAGAAGGTCACCATCTCCCGTCTACCCTCCAGGTCTAACCACTAGGCCCCACAGGGAATAACTCTTGTACAGAGATAGTGACATCCTACGTGTGTGCATGAGAACACCCACAGGGAGGACTCAACAGCAAATGTAGACTTTCTAGTCTGCCACTCTGCTGGCATAGCTCTAGTGGGGGCTGTACCTCAGGGGTCTCACTAGCTGCAGTACTTTCTTCTTTTTTCCTCTCTTCTTCTTCTTGTTCTAGCTCCTTAATGCTTTCTTCCAACACATTAGGCCAGAAATCTCCTTCAAAATAGGGTAACTCCTTGGCACTCGTGAGTCTGTCTTCATTTGCTTGTTTGAAGATGTCCTAGGAGGAAGCAGACCAGAGGTGAGGTCAGGTCCCCTGTGGGCTACTGGGGACCTCATATACAAACCAGCCATCAACTGACTGAAAGGCCCACTGCTTTGACTAACTGCACAGTTACTTGTGCAGTTTCATCAAATGCTTTCAGGTTCTTGCTTTCTATTCTTGTAATTGATCACAGTTATAAAGCACATGAGTGCCAAAGGAAAACACACAAAACATGTCAATCAGCTGTGACAAAGCCAGCATCGTCCTTCAACAGGGTACCTTGTAGTCATTAATGATCCTCTCTGCAAATGCCTTGTCCAGCATCTTCTTGTACCACTCCTGCAGTCGTTTTGGTTTGGGGATTTTCTGATCAGGGGGGTGGCAATGAAAGATGTAGTCATCTCCTTCACTTGGGGGACAGGCCCAGATGTGTCCTGTCACATACCTACAAGATATATACGAAAGAAGCCAGATAGAAGTGTCAGTGAACTCTGATTTACTTTTGAGGCAACTTCAGCTTACGAACAGGAACTAAAGCAAGGACAGAAATTAGTATGAGGGAAGATGAAAACAAAAGAAATGACTATAATGTTTGTGTAGGTCTTCTAAAATACTTGGGCTCCAACCCAATAATGTGAAACGTGTGTGTGTGTGTGTGTGTGTGTGTGTGTGTGTGTGTAAAAGCATTATCTTCATCATTTATAAATTCAACCCTAGATTCAGTACTGAGCACTTATTTGGAGCTGAGCCCGCCAGGATAGAGTAAAGGGATGTGAAGTACCATCTTCCTGCCTACTCTCCCTCCTGTGCAATGGAAGAGCAGCTCAGACAAGTAATTCTCTTTAGAGAACTCATGTCAAAGAATTTTATTCACTCTGTTCAAGACACTTCAGCAAACCTTTTCAGGTTTGGAAAAAGAATGTCACAGGTGTGGTATATAAACACATAGTACCAGAGAAACAAACACATAGTGTGTGTTCAATCAGTGACTTTCAATGAAAGAGCAGAAAAAGCAAATGTATATAGAGACAGAAAGTAGATTAGTGGCTGTCTGCAGGCAGGGGCAGGACAGGGAGCAGCAGGCAGCAAGCGGGCTCAGGGCTCAGGTGAAGGAGTCAGAGTGTGTGACACTGGCTTTTGGGAATGGTCACACCAGTCAATAATGTCAAAAAGCCCTGACTCCAAAACCTCTAACAGGCAAAACCATGATATGCAGATTATGTCTCAACAAGGTGAAAAGAAAATGAGAAGCAAGCAAAGGCAAAGAGTAGACACTGCTCTTTGGGGCCAGACAGGAGTGGGAGGCTCAGCAGACTTCTGAACCAATCTCAATACAGCAGAATAAGACACGTACAACTAAACGAGAAAAATCACTATTTCACAAAATAGACAAAATGTTTTTATTGATTCTGAATAATCAAGACTCACCCCAATTTCTTCACATACTCTAGATATCCAATGAGGATCTCATGGTAAACAGCTGTCCGGAGGCAGCGGGGCCGGAAGAAATGAATACTGTCCAGATAAGATATGTACACACGCCTGCAGGGGTGGGTGGGTGGGGTGTCATTTTTATTTTTAATTCAGGGTACCCCTCAAGCTTGAAAACAAACACTAACATTTAAAGCCCCCAGAAATAAGTTTTGATAGCAGTCACAGAGGCCACCTAACAGGATGTGAAAGACCCTAATCACAGTTCCATCTGAAAACTAAGGGAACAGAAATAATTTCCTATTGTCCAACAAAAGATAGGAGAACTTTCCCCAGGAGAGCAACTTGGGAGAAGCCACTTCTTTGCCCCTCTTACACAAAATCCAGACTAAACAAACTAACCCTGGACCAGAGACACTTGGTTTGAATAGGGCATCCAGCTGTTGCTACCCGGGCTCCCCAGTGACCATCTTGATGAGACAAAACAGAACTAGGGCCATACACAAGCATGCCACACTACCACCAAGACCCTTTGTTTTCTGACAGTTTATAGGAAAGCAAAATTAATTGGTTTAGTCGGGTAACTGACTATTTAAATCCAGTACTAAAGCACACAGCTCTGAGACGCCCATCCAACATGGGGCTAAAAAGACACATTCAGAAGTAAGATGGAAGACTACCTTGTATTTGGTGGGGGGCAATCAGAGCCATATTCTTGCACATGCATTCCAAAAAAGCACACATCGACTCCATCGATCTCCTCGAAAGCAAAGAGTGCTTTGGTTCGATACGGGAAAGATTCAGACATTTCTCCAGAATCCACAAACCTGAAACAGAAGCCAAAGCCTGTTCTGTGTAGAAGGCTCAAGGCTTGGCAACCTCTTGCAACAACAGCCAGAGCAGTTTCAGAGCTGTGTTGCAGCTCTTCCTGGTCCTGTTTCTTAGGCAAGGGAGTCATCTCTGATAATGAATTGGGATTCAGAAAAGGTCACATGCTAGTTACCACAAGCCTCTGCATTAAGGATGTCACACTTGAAGCCCTACAGAGACAGGAGTGGGGACTATCCCACAGTATAGGACAGGAAAAGAACACAAACCTTGACTTCATCCCTGGCTTGACCTCCACAGTCTTGTCTGAGCTGGCCACCACTCTCACAAAAACCTCCCCAGCTTCAGGGTGATTCTGGCGCCGTAAAAACTTGTTAACTCGGTCTTCCAAGTGGTTTCCTAAGCGGGTGGTCTGAAGCCCTAAAAAATTCAGAATGAACAGGATAAGGCAGAGTGGTTGAAGCTGCTGCTTCACTGTTACTTTCAAGGACTAATGAGTATTCTGTAAGTATGAAGGAGCTCCATCCTGTGACTTAAGTGTCTTATGAAGGAAAGCAGATGTGGGGCCTTAAGCACTCTGCTTCTTGTCGGCTATTTATTTGTCCAGGTTTCTGTCCATTTCTAACAGTAAGGGACAGGAGAAAGACAAAGATGGCCTGAATCTGACAGGACTAAGGAAATTGTGCTTCTTGCCCTTCACCTCAGGTCCTGGGTAGCTGAGTTGCCTGTGGGGCAAGCCCTGTCCTGGGGCTATGCTGAGCAGAAGTCTCCTGTGTGGAGGGCTATCTCAAGGATGCCAACAGGCAGATGGCTTATTGCTCCAGAATTATACTTGAGGAACTTTTAATAGCAACAAGGAACATGGTGCACCCTTGGGCTAGTCTCTAGTTTTTTGAGACAGGGTTTCTCTGTGTATCTTTGGCTGTCCTGGAACTCAAGAGATTCACCTGCCTCTGCCTCCCAGTGCTGGGACTAAAGGTGTGTGGTACCAGCACCCACCTAAAGCTTTACTCTTCTGAAATTTACTTTCTAAGCTTTATAGACTGTTACTGAAAACATGAGCAGATCATGAAAGGATCAAGCTGAATCACTCCAATGAAAAAAAGTACCAAGCACTGGGAAACCATCCATATAAAAACTGCTAACATGAGCTCTAAAACTGCAGGGAGAGGTATCAAAAAGAGGAGAAATGACAAACAACAAAAGTCAAAGCACACAGAAACTTTGAAATACTTACTTTTAGCACTGAATTTGTTTTCTTTCCGAGGTCTGCCAGTTTTCTTCAAGCAGTTGTCACACACAAAACTGCACAACAAATAATGGGTGTGATCAGATTATACTCAACAGTGCATGTTGCCAAACCAGTGAAATGAAACAAAGCACTGAAATACTTTGTTGGCAGTTTAAATCACATCATTGTGAAAAGAGTGAGGAGACAGACGACTTTGATTCTACAATTTGTAAAGCAGGCAAACACAAGATTTAAATTTAGAACCAACTGCCACCTCCCTTAATCACTGAATTATGCTGACAATGAACAAGACTCTGCACCACAGCCACCTCCCCATGACTTTTGCACAGCTGCTCCCCCTTCCCAGAGATCAGAGCAAATCACTCACCCTGAAGGCCAAATGATGTCATAGTGTAGAACACAAATCTGATGCATCTTCCGGCCACACTCTTTGCAGTCAACAAAACTGGGAGACAAGAAAGCACAATTATACACCAGGAGCCACACATAGGAAGTTTTCAGCAGGAGCTCGAGTGTATGGCACACACTGTTGTCTGAGCTGCTTTCAGGAGCTCTGACATCCACGCATGTGCTGACTAATTCAGAAGTGTTTTACATGCTTACCTATGTTAGTTAATTTTCTTAGTGAAGAAACAGGATCCCACTCTTCCCCACCCAACCTTTCTTTTTCTTTTGAGTAAAAGAGGTCTGGCCATATAGTCCAGCCTGGCCTTGAACACATGATCCATGATCCTTCTCTGGTCTCCTCAGTGCAGAAATTAGAAGCCTGCATGACCACTTCTGGATTTTCTGTCCTCTTTTGTATACTGTGCCATTTTCTTTTCTCCCCATTCCCCTTAGCAAACAGAGATAAATGTGTGTGTGCGTGTGTGTGTGTGTGTGTGTGTGGGGGGGGGGGTTAAGGCATGTGCACAAATGCAGGTGTACGTATGAGGGTCAAAAGCCAACTGTGAGCCGGGTGGTGGTGGCGCACGCCTTTTATGCCAGCACTCAGGAGGCAGAGGCAGGTGGATCGCTGTAAGTTTGAGGCCAGACTGGTCTACAGAGCGAGTTCCAGGATAGCCAGGGCTATACAGAGAAACCCTGTCTCAAAAAAGGAAAAAACTACAAAAAACAAAAAACAGTAAAAAAGAAAAGAAAAAAAAAATTACTATGATAAAGGTATATTCTGCTGTGGGATGTTCTGTATGGCAAATGTGTTGCTAATAAAACACTGATTGGCCAGTGGCTAGGCAGGAAGTGTAGGTGGGACTAACGGAGAGAATAAAAAGAACAGGAAGGCAGAGGGACTCTCTGCCAGCCGCCACCAGGACAAGCAGCTTGTAAAGATGTCGGTAAGCCACGAGCCATGTGGCAAGGTATAGATTTATAGAAATGGATTGATGATATAAGGACAGTTAGCAAGAAGCCTGCCACGGCCATACAGTTTGTAAGCAGTATAAGCCTCTGTGTTTACTTGGTTGGGTCTGAGCAGCTGTGGGACTGGCAGGTGAAAGAGATTTATCCTGACCGTGGGCCAGGCAGGAAAACTCTAGCCACAATATTCCCTAGTCCAGTAATTCTAATGTCACTATAGACTTCAAGACCCATTCTTTCTCTATGTAATTTTCCCATACTTAAATGGGCTCAGGAACCAGAACAGTATGTTCAGTGTTATAAATAATTGCTCCTGGTTTTCAGATTTCCCCACTCTACCTTCTAAGGCTACAGAAAGCAAAGTAGCTAGATGAGAGCAGCCCTAGCAGGCCCAAGGCACAGGAAACACCTGCTCCAAGTTGGTGACAGGTAGTGGGAGGCATCAATGCGAACAAAAAGTGATCGGCTTCACTGAACACACTCAGTCTCCTGATACCACTTCCACACTGCTCAGTTCAGTACAGCCACTTACAAATGCATTTTATCACCTTCAAGGGCTGACTCCAATAGGAATTCTCAACACCAAGACAGCCAGTGCTCAAACCTTTTGCTTTTTAGTTTACAGTCTCACTGTTACCAAAATCCACATTCCAGGAAAATTTAAGGCACCAGAAAGCACCCCAGTTTCCTGGGAGAAGCCAAGCTCTTGATAATGATTAGCTTCTTCTTGTCCCTTCCTTCATCCTGCTGCCACACCTGCTATACAAACATTCAACCATGGTATGTCCGAACCAGTTGTTGTTCTCTTTAGAGAGAGGACACACATTAACACTGTGAAACAGGGGCAGCCTGACTTGGTTGTGACTACTAATTACCAGCCACGGTGGAGGTTCCCTCCCCACACCTGACCCGGTCATTTAGTCCTGCACTGCATTCTTCCAGGGCTCATCCCATCAACTCTATGCATTACAGTCTCTGAAGTGAGCTTGGTTGGCCTCTGGGAGATGCAAGGTCAGAACAGTACTCTTTTGACTCCTACCTTCTCTCTAAAGATAACCTATTCCGTTCTTCCCTCCACTGTCAAGGGAGGAAATACCAAATACATATCTGCCTGTGACCCACAACCCACAAGGTCCTCTCCTTGACATCTCATTTACTATAGAGTCTTCCATCTCATAGTTTGGCCTCCTTTTCTATTTCCAACAGTCCTGCTTTAGTTGAGCCCTGACTTCTTGCCTAGGTTGTACCTAAATCTCTCAGGGAGTTCCTAGAGACTGAAATCATATGCCTCATGTTCCCTGCTTAAGGGGTGGTGGTGGTGGGGGTCTTTCTTTCTTTTCTTTTTAGTTTTTCTTTAGAAATAGAATCTTACTAAATAGCTCAGGCTGGTCTTGAGTTAGTCATCTTACCCCAGCTTCTCAACTGTTGGGAGTACAGGGGAATGCCACCATACCCTGTGCAGAGGATGGACTTTATATGCTAGAATCAAAGCTGTTCTTCAAAACTTGCCCAGTATACACTGAATGGTCTAAATGCCAAACAGGTTAAATGTATTAAGTGCTCCTGCCACTACATCCCCTGGGCCTGACTGGCCCATCAGTCCTGTGACATGTTTTGAGTATCTTGTGTTCTTTCTTTCCTTTATGCCCAGAATGCTATGTTCCTCTTTCCAATACCTGCTTATAGATAAGAACCACCAACTCCAGGAAGCCCACCCCAAAGGTGATGCTGTTGTGCCCATCCTAAAAGTTCTCACCCATGGAACCATGAACACTATGCCTCCTGTTGCCTGCACTTATTTGTTGCTGCAAAAAGAAACTTAAAACCCATACAAAGGGGGCTGGAGAGATGGCTCAGTAGTGAAGAACCCCGGACCCAAGTTCACCTCCCAACAAACATGGTAGTTCACAGCCATCTATAATTCTAGTTCTGGGAGATCTGACCTGTTGTGGCCTCTGGGGGCATCATTACACATGTCCTGTATACAGATAAATTTAGGCAAACACATACATATAAATAAATCATTAACATGGGGGGGGGATGACATGTGACACGGCAACATAACATGGAGAATCAGAAATAAAACTGAATTTTCCTTGGGGGAAGTCTCCATATGTACCAGCATTCATTACCTAATGTAATCCTGTCCCTAGGTATCGGATAGTAGAATAAAGGAAGGAACCTTCCCAAAAGAGAGCTGCATCTTCAAATGTTGCCTGGGTGGGAAGTGTCTTCCATTATAGCAGTCGACCTCTCTGGAACTAGGAGATTTGGGGCCAAGAGAATACAGCAAAACTGACAGACCTGTCCCAAGCTTTGAAAGCCAACTTTGCAAATGAAGCATTCTCATGAGCAAAGACAGTGGTAAGAACATATACTACATCTCACAGGACAGATTGTTTAGAAAGTGGTTCTTAAGATGTTTTCAATTTGGAATTTCTCTGGGACAATATTAGCTCTTCAAGCAACTGCCTGTATTCTTTATAAAATCATACTAAGCAGTCCTTAGAGATACCTATGACCAACCTTTAGAGAGGTTTCAATAGAACTAAAACACCTACTTTTTTTTGGGGGGGGGGGGCTTTTCGAGACAGGGTTTCTTTGTGTAGCTTTAGCTGTCCTGGAGCTCACCCTGTAGACCAGGCTGGCCTTGAACTCAAAGATCCGCCTGCACCTGCCCTGGCTCACCCACATAATCTTTCTTTCTTATTTATTTATTTATTTGATGTATCGCTTCTCAGCCTTTTGGCTAAGATCAAGTGTATTTATTTGATGTATAGAGTGCTCTGTCTGCATGTATGCCTTTATGCCAGAAGAGGGCATCACATCCCACTACAGATGGTTGTGAGCCACCATATGGTTGCTGGGAATTGAACTTGGGACCTCTGGAAGAGCAGCCAGTGCTCCTAACCACTGATCCATCTTTCCAGCCCTGGCTCTTATAATCTTTATTTTTTTTCTTTTCTTTTCTATTTTTTTTGGTTTTTCGAGACAGGGTTTCTCTGTGTAGCTCTGCGCCTTTCCTGGATCTCACTCTCTAGACCAGGCTGGTCTCAAACTCACAGAGATCTGCCTTCCTCTGCCTCCCAAGTGCTGGAATTAAAGGCGTGTGCCACCACCACCTGGCTACCCACATAATCTTATCACTATTAAAATCTAGCAACTGGAGAATGTGTTACAGAGACATCTATTTTGAGTTTGAGATAACTCCCATAAGAAACTATTTTTATTCTCCCATAATCTAATCACAAATAATAACTTCCCTCATCTAAGACTCTAAGTAAAAAAGAGCCAGGTATAGTGACATATACCTTTAATCCCAGCACTCAGGAGGTAGAGGCAGGCAGGCGTCTGAGTTTAGGACAGAGAACACCTGTCTCAAAAACAAACAGAGAGAGAGAGAGAGAGAGAGAGAGAGAGAGAGAGAGAGAGAGAGAGAGAGGCTATATATATATATATGTATGTATGTATACTCACGGTTCAGGATCTAAGGTATCATTTTTCTTCTTTTCAAATTGATCCTTGGAAATTGTCCTTATTTAAAAGAAAAAGAAACATTTTAATCAATCCACATATACTCCTCTACCAATTTTTTTCTTAAAATATCTGTTCTAAACTACTATCTGCTTTACTATAAGATTTAATTCAGATTATGATGGCAAAATTGTGTTGAGATTTAAATATGTTTATTCTCATTCAAGTTCATATGACGAATAGCTACTGAATTGGACATTGGTAAGATCACAGCTGAATGCCAACATATCCTCAATGTAAGGTGAGACTCCACCAAGGACTCTCACTTTGGAAAGGTGGAGTATTTGGGTTTCAAACCATGCATATGTGACTTACTTCTAATACACGGAATTATATAACTCTTTTTTTGTTGCTATTTCTTTAAAAAACAAAAAAAACACATACTGTGTGTGTGTGTGTGTGTGGGAGAGAGAGAGAGAGAGAGAGAGAGAGAGAGAGAGAGAGAGAGAGAGAGAACGAGAACGAACATGATGGGTGGTCAGAGAACCTAACTGTCAAGTTGGTTCTCCCCTTCCACCTTCCTGTGAGCTCAGGGACAGAACTCAGGCTGCAGGTTTGCAACAAAAGTGCCTGTACCTATTCATTCATTTCACTGGCCCCTTTCCTGCATCTTTAGTTTTTACCCTTAGTGACATACAAAAACTTACAAGTTGCACATATTAATGGTATACCACATAATATCTGCCCCTTGTGCACACTGTATAATGCTTAAATTAGTCTAAACATACTAACCACCTCCAACACTTACCTTTGGAGGGGGGCATGAAAAAAACTTTCAAAATCCTTCCTTCTAGCTTTTTGAAAAGTACAGTACATAAATGTTATCGACAGTCACCATATACTGTGCAAAAGTAATCCACAGTTTTTGCTTGTATCTAACTGAACCTTAGCATTTATTGATTAGCTTTCTCCCATCCCTACCTCCTACAATTCAATGATTAACTCCAATTAGACCAAAGAATTAAGATGATAAGGGTAATAAAATCATTTCTGGAGCACGGCCTTCCTGCCTGTGGGACCTAGTAACTCTGAGGCCAGATTTTCAACATGACCAGAAGCATGGAAGACTGAGGAACTCAGTGTGCAGAAAAGGGAACTATAAAACACTTGGCAGGCTAGGACAGATATACAGGCCAGCATGCCTTTGGGCATTTTACAAATATAAATGAGTCAAGTACCCACTGTGGTTTTCATTTCTCTTGCTGGTTATGCTGCCACTCAAAAGGCACTTCATTAGAAGACAAGCAGGGATACGCAGGAATAAATTAACGGACATGCTGGATCCAGCTAGGGAGCAAGAGTAAGACCACCAGCAAGGAATGATAGATATTTCTATGTTATACTGGAAGACATGGAGAAGGGATTGGAATCTAACCTGCAGTAGCTCAGTAATTTAAAAGATGAAGGTTTTTGTTTTTGTTTTTTGTTTTCTTTCTTTTTCTGGAGCTGAGGACCGAACCCAGAGCATTCTACCACTGAGTTAAATCCCCAAGCCCAAGATGAAGGTTTAAAAGGTAAAGTTAACTCCAAAATTTTTGTTTATTTTTTTTATAAAAGTATTTATTTATTTTGTGTGCATTGGTGTTTTGCCTGCATGTATGTCTGTGTGAGGATGTCGATTCCCTGGACCTGGAGTTACAGACAGTTGTGAGCTGTCATGTGAGTGCTGGGAATTGAACTTGGGTCCTCTGGAAGAGCAATCAGTGCTGTTAACCTCTGAGCCACTTCTCCAGCCCCGTTCTGTTTTGTTTTAAAGGATGTTGTTGGTGGTGGTGATATGTACGCAACACTCATTTCCTGTGGATAAGGCTATCTGGCTTCTTAGGTATAACTGAAGTTAGAATTTTCAAGCAAAGGTTACATACCACCATGAAGAAAGCTGTTTGCTAGTGAGCTATACAAGGGTCAAGAACTGAACTAATCCTGCCTTGAATGGAGCAAAATGGAGAACTGGTGTTACTGTTTGGCCGACACCTATACCTTTAAGTACAAATATCTATGCCCATGCAACCGTGGTCCCACTAAAAAACGTGGGTATAGTTAATATGTGAAGAAAAACAAAACACAAATTGCACACAATTCAAAATGGACATTCTGGCTTCTTTAGTCATGAACACAAGGAAGTATGGCAAGATCATACTTACGTCTGAGGTTGGGAAGGGTCGTCACCCAGGGTCACATTCTCGCCCTGGATCTCTGTGAAACACTTCTCACAGAAATGATACCTGTCAGCAAGAAGGCCATACTTGGGTGAACTGGTCCATCACAACATACAGCCACCCAAGCAACGAAGCCACCAATCAGAGCAGGGCAGAGCACCACGACGAAGGGGGGGCGTTGTTGGTTGATTGATGGGTCAGTGAGGACAATGAAAGGAACAGGGGGCAGGTAGGGAAGGGCAGAATTAGAGAACAGGGAAGGGAACAAACAGCACAGACACAGAGGTAAGACGCAAACACCAGACAACACAAAGCAGAAAGCCAAGGCAAAGCATTGATTAGCATTCGGTCTCATTGCACGCATCATAGGCCATCATCACTAACAACGACAGGTTTGGTCCGGCTCCAAGATGCAAATGCTTTCAAGGAGTTAATACTAGAATTGCATGGAGCCTAAATTTAGAAATCTCAAATTTGTTATAAAATCAAATATTGAGCCAGGGTTTAAAATAGAAAATTTTACTTTGAACAACAGTATGAGGAGAAAGTCTTTAAAAGGCAAGTTAAACTGGAATAGCTTCATTTTTCAAAATGGAAATTTGATGCTTGACTGCATCAGAGGTTTTACTTCCGGTATTAAGCCAGATCTTCCAATGTGTGACAATGTTGAGCACCCAGAACCATTTTTTGTTGTTGCTGTTTGTTATTTTCTCAAGTTAATCACTCAGTTAATAATAATTGTGTTACAATACAAATGAAACCAAATCCATATTCTAGACAAACACTTAACAGAAATGCAGTCAGGGTCAAAGACTTTCCAGCCATTTATTAATAAGAATATACAGAGAAAAATTATGATATATTGTATAAACAATACAATATATGCAAACCCACAAACAATTTTTGAAAAGTTTTGGTTCACTTCTAAGCTGTGATTTGAATTTTGGTAATGGGACCAATCATTCATGGGATACATGGTGAATGACTGTTCTGACTTGGTATCAACCCAAGTTAAGCAAATTTAGAGTTAATCTTTAAATAGCACAATCTGCATTTGAAAAATTATCCATCATCCCAATTTCTTGTGTGATAATAATATAGAGCCTGGGCTCATGCTGTTAAGTGATAACAATTATAGACTATTAAATGTTTGGAAAGGACATGAATGAGAAGTTAACAAAAAGGCGGGTTCTGCATAAAACAAGATGAGCACACAAAAATACTATAAAATAAACAAGCTGAATGGAGGTAAATTACACAGGCAAAAAGATGAGCATAAGCTAGCAGCAGCAGTACAATAAAATGCAGGTTTAGCACTCAAAACTACATCTACAAGATGCCAAGAAAGATTAGTATTACACACTGATGGGATCTGGAGCACGAGCTGAACCCCCAGTGCAGAGGAAGATGCAGTAACAGTGCTCTCACTCACTCATTCATTCAGCATTCACCCGCGTGCTCATTCACTCATTTGATCACTCACTCAGCTACAGAATGAGACATGAGCCACGAGGAGAGGCCCCCGCAAGTCCCAGCTTTCATCTTCACTAAAACATTGAGCATTTTGTCCACAGACTTTGCTAAATGACACATGCAGCCAATTTAAAACATAAAACTTCATTCAGAACATTCAGAACGTCTTCAGGTTATCCAAGTTTTCATATTCTGTTGATGAACAGGGCAGATTCACCACAGATAATGACTGGACTAATAATAATAGTTTCTTGCCAGGACATGATTAAAAATTGACTAGGAACAGACATTTCTGTATATAAATGAACCATAGTAATGTTCTTGTCATTCACTATTTTGTAAATATTCTTATAGAGCCTTAAAAAAACTTCTACATACAGCAGGGCATGGTACAAGCAGACATTCCCTGAAGTCAAGAATATCGTTGTTAAAAATAAAGCTTAGAACTGAGTGATCCATTCATCACGCAAGCAAACGTACTACTGGGAGCCAGCAAAAACTGCTGGGCAGTCTTAAATGAAACCACTACAATCACAAGTGAGTCTCAATGATTTTAAGAACTTGGAAGAACTCTTAGCATTTTCTTTCAGTCAGTCTTTAAAGCCTCGCAACATGTAGGACACGAGAACACGAACCCATTGTTTCCAGTGGCAGGAACTACTGCAGAGAGAAGTACTGATGACCAAGAGGCAGCCCGGGAATGGCTACAGCAACCTAAGCTCTCTGTATGGGACCAATTCCCACTCCTGAGAATCTCAGGGTCACAAAATTTGAGGGATAGTGTTGAAGACTCTATTGTCTGTCCCAAAGCACTGGCAGTGAAAATTATATACAATCAAGCCTGTTCATTAAGCAGGTGAGAGGGCAGGGCCCATAACCTCACTTCATCAACCTTCACTGAGATGGAGACAGTGCAGAACAAGGCATCTTTTTAATGAAGATGAAACATGTCTGGTCCAGGATAACAAATGTGATGTAGACGGTCTTATTATGACAAAGTCTACACTTCATTCTCCCTAAAAATAAAGGTTCAGAAGTTCACTTCTTAACCATTAACAGCCTGGATAGCATTCTGTCTTGTGTGAAGGAAGTAGTGTGATGAATATGGAACTGTGAAGGAGAAAATATTTCACGTAAATCTGATGACAGTGCAAATCGGGGTTGCTAAGTTAGCACATGTAACTATATGGTTTAGCTGTGAGGGTTGTTTAATGTATGATATTTTCAAATGCAGATTGTTTTAAATACTCTATCAGTATTTACAAACTGGGGTATCTATAATTTCTACATTATCTTCAGATAATCATTAGAAAAGTTATAGCAGTTTCCTCAAAGTGAGTTACTTTCAAATTCTAAAAGTGTAGAAACAAGTGAAAATGTAAGCACACACTAGCATAAACATTAAGAATTTCACTTGTTTAAATGGTCTGTTACTGATTTAAGTACCTAAAACTTCAGCACAAGTGACAACAATTATTTATTGAACACAACAGTGTTCATAGTCAATTTGAAAAAAATGATGAGCAACCAGAATGTTCACTGTTGAATTTGGCCACTGCTTTCTTGGAATTAGAGGGTATTAATCAATTCATGTACTTTTCTAAAAGCACAGAGGGCACAAATGGTTAAAGCTTTCGAAATGTAGCAGACAAAGGATACAATTCATATATTTTCATTTTCATTTAAGAAAAAACATCACTTTTTGGTTTGTAAAAGTGAAGTTTTACACAAAAATAAAAATGGGCATTTCAGGACTTCCAGAATAGTCCTAGTGGTTGTCCTCTATCACAGAACTTTCCTGATACCAGTTCAATTTACCTTGAATTGCTTTCAGTGGATGGGCCCCAATCTGTGTAAGTCATTAACAAGCAGAGTCCCTAAGCATCCAGAACAGTGAAACAATGCAAGGGCCCAAACACTTAGAGACAGTGGGTAAAGCTAGGTGCTGTGGTCTCTCTCTGTAATCCTAGCATTCAGGAGGCTGAGGCAAGAAGATCAAATCTGAGGCCATGCTGAGCTACATTGAGACACTGTCTCCAAAACAAAACAAAACAAAACAAAACAAAACCAACCAACCAACCAACCACCCAACCAACCAACCAATCAACCAAAATAAAATGAGACAACCAAATAAATCAACTTACAACTTCATATAAATCACAATAGTCTTTAAAGTACATTCCTACGCACTATTCCACTGAAGACAGACAACAAGAGCCTGTTAGGGAAGATGTCATTGTGCCTGTATCTCGGACAAGGTTAAGTAGGACACATCCTGAGATGTGCTGAGAGTCAGAGGACTACACAACAAACGGAGGACAACCGCTGCATACTGCAGGGTCACTGTGGGAGGACCCCATTCTGAGGGGTTCTGGTATCCTTTTCCATTCTGTCTTACAATGTTTCTATGAAAGGCCGAGGTGGCAAACACTGCATGAGCAATGTCCTGGATTCTATCCATAGTACAACAACAACAAACAACATTACAGACCACAAAACAAAACAAAACACCTTCACACACACCTCCACAAAAACAAAAACAAAAACAAGTCTTCTATTTAGGAAGGGGAGTGTTTAGATAGAAATTAAACTTTGATGTGAAGCTATTTTCAGCAGCACAGGTTGTTCAGGCTGCACTTCCGATCAGAGAGCAACTTGGGGGAGTCAGTCCTTCTACCACATAGGCCCAGGGATCAAACTCTGGTCATCAAGCTTGACAATAAATGCCCTAACCCAATGAGCAATCTTGTCAAGTTCTTTTTTTTGGAAAAAATAGCATTTGCATAGGAGCTATCATGAAGATAGTTACATTTTCTTTTAAAATTACAAGTATAAATAAAAAAAAATACTTAAGAAAAAAAATTTCAAAATTCCAAATTTGTCAGGTCTATATTTATGTATGTACCTTTGAACAAGTCAACAATCCTCTTTTGACTTTATTATGGCCCAATAAGAGAAAGTATACCTATCGGAAGGCGCAAACCATGATGCAAACGCCCAAGCCCTAAGACAGAGAACAAGCGCAAAGCTCCTTGTTGGTCCCACAGAGGCTCTAATTGCTGGCTCACAAGATGCAGTCAACAGTATCGACTTCAGTCTAAGTCACAGCTTATTCTTCAGGCCATGGAGCCTTTGTGTGGCAGCAACAAGGCAACAAGAGGGCTCAGAACACAACTTTCACTTCATCTCAGCAAAAAAGCAGATAAGCAATTAGGAATTTACTTTCCAAATAACTACAGCAGTTATTTGTGTATTACTATCATCTCACTGTCCCACTGTGTAAGGACATCTACTCTAGTCTAACCTTTCACATTCCTAAAGGATGGCAACTATTTTCCAGGCAGGCCTACCACTCTTCAAAGACAACAGTATCTCAAACAAATACCAGGGCCTCACTGTGCTCCCAGCAGCCGCAGGAGAACTAGTCTTGAGTTCATTAAGGAACACCAGCCCTCACATTGCAGTGTTAGCAAAGAGTACCCTTGTGCTTAAAAAACCAAACCAAACCAAAAACAACCAACCAACCAAAAGGCCAAATGATGTAGGTATGTATTTGCTGTAGAATAAAATCCAACTTTCTATTTTCTGAATATCTTAAAGGTCATTTCAGGCTTTTCCAAGGTTAGTCTCAACTCTGTCCTCTTGGCTACAGTGCTGTATTTCAGGGAATTACTACTGAGCTATGGCCTCAGCCCAGGGTAACATTATATTTTTACTATAAATGTATGCTGCTTTTTTTTTTTGGAGACAGGGTCTCTCTATGTAACCCTGGTTGTCCTAGAACTCACTATATAGACCAGGCTGGCCTCAAACTCACAGAGATCTGCCTGCCTCTGCCTTCAAGTGCTGGGATTAAAGGTCTCGGCCACCATGCTCAGCAAATGTATGCTTTACAAATCAGGAGGCCAAGGAGCTAGCTACCTGACCAACCAAGAAGAACAGACATTTTGGCTCTTTTTACAGGACTTTCAGGAAATAAGTAACACATCCAGGCTATGGTCAGATGCACAATCCTTGTCTTAACACTGTCCTTTGCTCCAGAATGCAGGGACCTGCATGATGCTTACCTATTCTGATAGCTGTAGTAGGCTGCATCTCGAGGAATTGTACACAGCTGCTTCCCATAACAGCACAAAGTCTGTGGGGAAAACTCATACTGCAAAAACAAGGAGAAAATACTAAACATATATTCCACTAACATCCTCAAGTATTCTAGCAAGCTATGGAGTCACACCCAGCTGGTAAGTTACTAACTAGAACATGAGGTAAAATTCTAACAATGGTTCATAGCTATTTCAGGACATTTTTGGACTTAATATGACAGAATTATCATAGCTCTGGTTTCAGGTATTACAGACAGATACAATGGGCACAGAGCACTGAGAAAGGCCTGCCAGTGAGTACCTCTCACTTTGACCATGACATCATGTCAGGAAGTCAACTATTACAAAGACTACACTATACCCTAGAGCTCCCAAGCACATGTATATGAGCAGAATCTTAGTGTAACACCACCTTACTGGATTAACCAAAAAAATTTGTTTTCCAGAAATACTATACCTTTCGTCCACAGCAGTATCCGAGAGACTGCATAACAGGGTCAATTTCTTGCTCAAAGACCTCTGCGAGTTTACTGCAAAATTTATACACCCGGGATGTCTTACGATTATATAGCCAGGCATTGTTGAACATAAGCCAGACATCATCCACATACTGCCAGGGTTCTTGATACTGCCCTGTATCCAGCTTCCGTTTGATGGTAGAAAGGTCCATAGGATTCTTTACAATATCAAAATAATCCTTAAAAAATAAATAAATAAATAAATAAATAAATAAAAAAGTCAACTCCACGAGTGACTCCCCCAAAGCTTAACAATAAAAAGTATCAGACATTCTAATCCCAAGAGTAAGAAATGGAAGTGAAAAGAAAATAATCCCAAATATTCCTCTGATTTGACTCACTAATATGGCAACTAACATGTGCACTTGTGATTAAATTACTGCAAAGGCAAAGTTAAAGAAAAAATAAAAGGAAAGGGATTATTAGAACATAATTTTAATGAAAATGAGTGATTTAATTTACTACATTAAAAATGGTGAACAAATGCATCAGAAAATGTACACTTCTACAGATTCCCTTTGGTCTACATAAACAAAATGCAATTTAATGATTAACACAAACACTACTCTCAAAAGAACACATGGCCTTTCCAAGTCTTTCAAGGACATCAAATAGGGACTGATATGTATATCATGGTTGGCATTTTTAAAGCCAATCCTTTTAGATAAACTTGAACACAAAGCCTCAAATATAAAGGGGCTCTGTGCTAAAGCAAGTGGGCTTGAACTCCAGCAAATGATTCTGATCCATCAAAACTGCTGACAGACACAGATTTTTATATTAGAGGAAAAAAAATCCTCAAAGCAAGTTTTTTTTGCTGTTGTTGTTGTGTTTTTTGTTTTTTGTTTTTTGTTTTTTTACTCAATTTTAAAGAGAGGAAACAAGATGCTCAAAGTTCTAACCCATATTTCATATTAACTTACTGGGATTCCTAGGAGCTGGGGATCTACAGGCTGCCGAAAAGGTAAAGACTCTGGGTCCTGTCTGTAGAGTGCTTCTAGAGTTGGCATAAGTGCCTGGCGTAGCTCTTCAGGTTTAAAGACTAGAGGGAGAAAACATTGGGAAGAGAAATCATATAATGGGTGCTCAAGACACATCCATCGTCACATTCAAACTACAAGCCTAGTGACTTCTACTTCCCACCCACAATTCTTTTCAAGCTCTCTGACACTTTATTCAGCATGTGAAGAATCCTTAAATTAGAGGTGTAAGTTGGGGTTTTCTGAACATAGTAAAGTGGCCTTTAAATCTGACACTCAGGCCATAAGACAAATATTGCATGGAGGAGTTTGTTTCAACAAAAATTCCCAATCTTCAAATATTGCTAGAACAGAAAACAGTTAATTTCTAATTCTGCTTCCCTGATCAACTGGGCAGTAAATAAAGCCCTTTCATTGCAGGGACCTTTTGTGAATTCTCTGGTGATGCTTTTCTATGCTTGGCTCAGTTAAATTCAACTCACTTGAAATAAACCTTTATCTACTGTGCACCATATACAAATGTAAACAATAACTAGACTACAGAAAGAGGAAGTTTCTAAAAGTTCCCTAGTGTTTCTCCAACATTTGTTAGAACCCACTGCTCTCACCTTCTAGCCATCACATTTCCTACCTAGTCTGTTGTTACCATGGTGCACAGGAGAGTGAGGCAAGAGGACTGCTTGGGCTATGGAGTGAGACCCTGTCTCAAAGTAAGCAAGCCAGCCAGCCAAAAATAAAAAATTAAAAACAAACAAACAAATAATTATGACTGCCAGATACCTTTAAGATAGGAAAACACCCTACTTTAGTCCTTAGGGTGCAGGTCAGTGTGTCATAACCCTTGGCTCTTCTTCCACAAAGAAAACTGAACAGAAGGAAGTATATCAAAGCAGTTCTGACGACTGGTGTTATGAGTGATCCAAACTTTGTAGAGTTTTTGTTTTGTTTTGTTTTGTATCTTACTGGCTGTGGTATCAAATGCCTTTAATCCCAGCACTTGGGGGGGGAGGGGTAAAAAGCAAACGGATCTCTGTGAGTTCAAGGTCGGCTTGGTCTACATATTAAGTTCCAAGCCAGACCATACCAACCAAGAATACATAGTTAGACAAAAGTTCCAGTTGGGCCATGGTATGTATCTGTCGTCATTTCTATTTGGTGAGTCTAACTTTCAAATTCTGGAATTTTACCTGATTATTTTTTCACATGAAAGGTTAAAGGTTAACAGAAAAATTCAACCTAACATCCTCATTTTAGGTATATAAACAGATGCACCAAAGTTCCCCATAATTTATCCCCATCAGAGCAGGGACCCATCAGGTCTCTTAAGCACCTTGTGACAGACACCTGGCTGCTTTAGCCCTTGTACTGGCTCAAGGTCTAGATGTCAGGGAAGACTCCCCATTATAACATAAAGGCCCACTCAAGCATGCAGACATGCCCCAAGTAACCTTGTAAATAAATGAACATTCTTGCTTTCTTTTTGCTAACTTCATTCTTCTGCTTATAAAACAGTTACAAAGGATCACCTGGCTTTTTTTTTTTTTTTT